>JAWPHD010019244.1:0-36528 GCA_037043455.1 Cyrtodaria siliqua
TGACATTACTTGTTTGTGGATTGTTGACATTACTTGTTTGTGGATTGTTGACATTACTTGTTTGTAGATTGTTGACATTGCTTATTTGTGGATTGTTGACATTGCTTGTTTGTGGATTGTTGACCTTATTTTTTTGTGGATTGTTGACATTACTTGTTAGTGGATTTTTGACATTAATTGTTTGTGGATTGTTGACATTAATTGTTTGTGGATTGTTGACATTACTTGCAGGACACTACAGCATTGTGTTTGCGCATATAACTAGCAAAGTCAAAGAGAAGAAGAAAAGAAATGGTCCTTGGAAAGTGTTAAAACAGAATATAGATGCGTACTGATATACCGTTTTGTGTTAGAGTGCAATATATGAAAGGTTGTTGAGAACAAGTTGGTCCCAATGTACTCGCAATCACCTGTGGACTACCAAATAATAATAGCCGGGTGCACAGAGGTACAAAACAACAAAACTGTGTGCACAAAGATACTCGAAATCTCACCTGTGTAGTACGATACAACAAAACTGAGTGCATGGAGATACTTGCTATCTCACCTGTGGAGTATGAACCAACAACAGCTAAATGCACGGAGATACTTGCAATCTCACCTGTGGGAATGATTAGAGTTTTTTTGACAAACAATGTTTTTTTCATCCAAAGTTCATTAATGCATAATGGCTTTATTCTTTTGTAATGACTGTTATACACGCCTAAGTGGGGTAAATAGGTTACATGTCTTTGTTGTGCTTTTATCCAGCTGTTTCTGATATCTTGTGTAATCATTTTGGTAATTTTACCGGCACTTTCATGTTAACACTATGCTGTAGATCATTTTAGTTGTAACAGAATTATAGGGGTAGATGTAGATCAGTACCATCTATTTCATGTAGACCAGATGGGCGAATTTGAACTGTACTGGAAATAGTGTACCCCTAACCTCCTACCCCACTTCGGATTTTATTGCATTTTTGAGCCATTTCTTTTTTCTTTTTTTTTCTGGCGAACTGTACGCCCGGGCATATGCCTGGGTACGCGCCTGAAAGACCATCCATTTCATTTTAGATCAGACTATCCATTTCATGTAGATAAGACCATCCATTTCATGTAGACCAGACCATCCATTTCATTTTAGATCATACCATGTATTTCATGTAGATCTGACCATCTGTTTCATGTAGATCAGACTGTCTATTTCATGTAGATCAGACTGTCTATTTCATGTAGATCAGACCATGTAGATCAGACCATCTGTTTCATGTAGATCTGACCATCTGTTTCATGTAGATCCAACCATCTATTTCATGTAGATCACACCATATTTTTCATGTAGATCCGATCATCTCTTTCATGTCTATCTGACCATCTATTTCATGTAGATCAGATCATCTATTTCATGTAGATCCGACCATCTGTTTCATGTAGATTAAACCATCTATTTCATGTATATCAGACCATCTAATTCATGTAGATCTGACCATCTATTTCATGTAGATCAGACCATCTAATTCATGTAGATCTGACCATCTATTTCATGTAGATCTGACCATCTAATTCATGTAGATCAGACCGTCTATTTCATGCAGATTAGACATCTATTTCCTCCATGAATAAAATCTGTTAAATAAGATCTGTATTTTGCAGATATGTTGTAACTAATGTAAGGTCATGATTTATAGAGCAAACATTTATAGCTCATGATTACTGGTCTGGATTTTATAGAAATGGCCCTGGTGTGGATTGTTTTTGTATTTCTGTGAGTTTATATTCTGGTTGCAGTTTAAATAGAGCAAGTCACTGTTTGTAGCATCCATCTTTGTAAGTTAATCACCATATCAGATTATGATGTTACTTATTCAAGGTTCTGGTTAATATTCTATATGATAGTTGATGTGCCTGTTTGTGTAGATTAGACAGCTAGATGGAGGTGGCCATGTTTGTTTTCAAAACTTGCCATCTGTCTGACAGCTGGTATTTGAATGGATATATTGGATATATATAATTGTATTTTTAAAACAATTCTATTTCTTCTGTTATGATGGTAAATAAGTATGTTTACCTTGATATTTTTCTCTTTCCAGCTGACGCAAGATCCCAGGACCTGAAGGCCACTTACACACGTATAATACCATCTTATGAATATGATATCCCAGATACGGGTAACCAGGAAGGGCCCCATAGTGACCCTCATCATTCAGGGGCCAAACATAAACACCATGTAGCTCGCTACAAACATGGCTTGAATGGTGAGAGTCGCCATAGTGATCATAACAGGGATTACGATTGGTTGAAATCTCAGTGTGAACGTGCCATGTCGGAATTACAAGCTCTGAAGATGCAGCAGACAGACAATACAAAACGGTACGAGGCCGTGATGAAGGAGTCCGACTCGTACCGACAGAGTTATATGTCCACCCTCGCACAGTTACAGCAGTCGAGGGATGAAACGAACTTGATAAGGAACCAAAATATTGATCTAATAGCCGAAAATAAACGAATGGAACAGGAAGTGAAAAACTTAAGAAAACTCCGCGAAGAGGATAAACAAGAAATGACGGAGTTGAGGCAACATCAGCGCGATGTTATTAGTAAAACGGGATCAAATGAAGTATTAAATGCTTTAGATATGTATGATAGGATAAAACAGGATTATGACTCTCTAAGAGAGCGTTACTCAGATCTAGTCACCCAGCATAGTGCTCTCGTTACCAAGTTTGAAAACTCAAAGGAAGAAAATTCACAGATAAAGAAACAGTATGAGGTTGTTTGTAGTGAACGCGATTCTGCGATTTTAGAACGAAACGGTCTTAAGCAACAGTGTACTGCAGCAATACGCAATTGGGACCAAGTGCTGCATGAACGGAATGATTTAAGTGAAAAGATTATAAAAATTACACAACAACGAGATGACATCATGAAAGAAATGAATCAAGCATTGGCTAGTCAGTTGCGAGCAAAGAAAGAATTAGAAATAGTTCAGAAGGACAGAGATGCTGCCTTACGAGAATATACTTTGGTTATGTCGGAAAGGGATTCAGTTCATAAAGAGATTGAGCAGCTACAAGAAAAACTATCTAATGGATCTAAACGAATAGAAACGCTATTAAAAGATAAAAAGGTTGTGCAAGACGAAGCTGAAACTCTAAAGCGTGAAATTATGTCCGCGCTGCAGGATCGCGACAAATCTGTGAAAGAACGTAATGAAATCAGTGATAAGTATAATGATTTAATGGCTAAACAAAATGCCATTGAAAAGGAAAAAGATGCGTATAAAAAGGATTATGAAATGTCTTTGCAAGAGCGGGATATTGCACGTAAGGAAAGGCAGGAAGCAATGCAAGATAGAGACAGGATTTTACGCGAAAAATACGAACGAGATCAGGTATGTAATTTATCAAGTAATCCAGATTTTATTTTGATATGTCTCTGTCCCAGCATGGCTGACACACATGAATGATTTTGTCAGATGCCTTATACCATCTTTGGTGCTATTATATACTGTCAATCATTATAACACATAAGTTTGTTTATTTCGAAAAAAAAGTTTATCTAAAGGCCGTTTCACATATACACCGAAACCGAACCGAAACTGAACCAAAGCCGTATTTTGTCGTTTCGGAATCGACTAGTGCTTTCACATAAAAGCCGAATTTTGATCCGAATCTCTGGGTGAAAATGTGTAGTATCTGGGAGTTGACAGGTATAAATAGCGACCTATTTGAGACTGAATCCAAAAAAATAGAAATCCAATTTGTGCATGTTTTCGTTTCGCTTTCGTTTCACATTCGGCGTATATGTGGAAGCCCTCGTTTGCGGTAGTACATCCTAATTTTTTCGGTTAGGTTTCGGTTCGGTGTATATGTGAAATGACCTTTAATTTTACAAAAACGAGAAAAATGGTCCTGTAGAAACTACAGCACCCAAATGCAACATTTGGCATTGTAGGTCCTCTGTATCACAAACTAAAGCAAATGATCAAATTAAATAGTCAATATACAATACACAGCTTAATGATTGTTGAAGACAGGGTTAATGACAATGCCGTAGGCAATTCCGTCCACTGGTTGGGCACAATTGCCTAGATACAAAATGTCCTCTAGGGTCATCCCTTGTGGCTAAACACACACTTGACTATAGAATAATGGTTGACAACAACCGATTGTTATGGATTGTTATGGGTGTCTTGTTGAACATGTATATTCATAATTTTGCTAAAAATATGTAAACTTCTAACTTAAAAGTTCGTTTTTATTCGTGATATTTCTTCAGTATTCAAAAGAAACTAAATATTATTAGTTTAAGTAAAACAATTGTGATTGCATAGTAAACCAGCTAGAATCTACTCGACATTTTGAGATATTATTTTCAAAACAATTGTGGGCCATAACTCTGGTGTTACTTATCTGACATAGGCAGGGCAAGAAAGAAAATTGTTTCTGAGTTACTCGTTCTACGCAATATTTGAATGGCCAGATTGATAAATTGTAAAAAAAATTATCTGAATTTCTACTCATCCTGCATCAGTGAGCACATAGCTAGCGGACGAGTGGATTTTTCGTGCCCTGATAGGTGTTATTCGAATCGGTTCTAACCTTGTTGCCTGTGTTGCTGTTATAATGTTGTCCTTTTACGTTAATTTTTGTGTGCAGGTACAGAAGGAGAAGGCAGATAAGATGGACCATATAAACAAGGAGACTGACCACCTTAAGAAACAGATTGAGAAACTTCAGCAGGATCTCATGGGTAAGCGCCACAGTCATGCCTGCAGTACCTTTTATACCACCATAGCGCAGAGGTGGCAAGGACGTTTATAATAACAAAGCTTAGAGTAGCTGCGAGAATCATAGCTTTTATAGAGTGTACCTGCCATCAAAAGAGAATTCTGAAGACATCACGCAATGCCTGCATAAACAACCGCCGTATTTCATTCAATATTTTTCACTCAATTTGTATTTACATTCGCCACTGTTGCGTGAACTCGTTTTGTATTTGGGAAATCCATCGCGCCCAACTCATGACACACACATAAAACCACCATGCACAATAACCGAAAATAGTCATGTGCCTGTGTTGGGTGGGGTTAAGTTTATAAATACGGAACGACACGAGAACGACGAATGTAAACAAACATTCTGAAAAATATTGAGTGTCTTACAAAAACATACTCGATCGGCATGATGTTCTTCTGTTTAGTGAGTTGTATGCATGCATGTGTGGTATTTAAGGTTTGTTCTGTTGAAATTTGGTGATTGTTTATGTAGTTGTTGCGTGATGTCTTCAGAAAACTCGCAGAAACGGTGCATATGATTGTCGTTACGGGGTCCTACCTATAGTTCAAAACTAAGATAGCATGTACCTACCATAAGAGCCATGGTTCTTACGTCTAAGCTCATACTTTAACCTGCAACCTAACCTTGACCATAACTTGAAAAGTATTTGACTTATTTTCATGAAACTTCACACACTTATTATCTTACCACAAGGATATTTTTTTTTATGAATATTATGACGACTAACGCTGACTTTCATTTTGGAAGAGTTATGCCTCCTTTGATAAAACCAATCTGCAACGTAACCAATCTCATAACTGGCCATGACTTGAAAAGTATTTGTCCTACATGTATATTCATGAAACTTCACACACGTCTTCACCTTAACGAAAGAATTGTTGTTGCACATGTCCAGTAACTCTGACTTCCATTTTGGCAGAGTAATGCCCCTTTTCATAAAACTTTAATCTGCAACCTAACCTAGCCCATAACATGACCTATGGTCATGAAACTTTAGTAAACTTTGTAAACTTTTATCACTTCTAACAAAAATCTGCTCCATAATTCATGAAGGATTGCACCCATACCTTCAAACTTATAGTTATATTGTCCTTTCTCATATTTCTGAAATACGCTCATGGCAGGTGACACAATTGTTTTGTGGCCCTTCTAGCATATATATAAAATTAGCAATATTTGAAGGGGAATTCAAGTCACCCAGGCACATTTCTAGTTTAATATGGTGTCAACAAACTCCTCTAAGACTGACATATTCTATTCAGTTCAATTTTATTGTGTCGCCTTTTCGAAGAAAAATGCGATACATAGGATCACTTTGTCGTCGGTCCGGCCGTCCAGTCATGTCGCTGTTGTCATGATGAGTTTATATTGAAAGTTTGATGAAGAAATATCAAGAAATGAGAAAGTTATAGCCAACGTTAAGTTTTCCTGAAGAAAAAACTGAATATTTAACCTATATAATGACCTTCAGTATATTTTAGTATAATCATGACGATGTTGTCATGAAGAGTGTATATTGAAAATCTGATGAAGAAATATTAAGAAATGAGGAAGTTAAAGCCAACGTTATGTTTTCGTGAAGAAAAAAAAAAGAGAATTTAACCATATAATAAACTTCAATGTGACCTTGACCTTTATATTTTAGTATGGTCATGACGATGTTGTTATGATGAGTATATATTGAAAGTTTGATGAAGAAATATCAAGAAATGAAAAAGTTATAGCCAATGTTAAGTTTTCATGAAGAAAAAAAAGAGAGTATTTAACCAATATATTGACCTTCAGTGTGACCTTGACCTTTATATTTTAGTATGGTCCTGTCGATGTTGTCATGATGAGTATATATTAAAAGTTTGATGAAGAAATATCAGGAAATGAGAAAGTTATAGCCAACGTTAAGTTTTCGTGACGGACATACTAAAATATAAAGGTCACACTGAAGGTCATTATATGGGTTCAATTTTTTTCCTCACAAAAACTAGTTTGTCAAGGCCATTTATCAGGGTCCAAAAAAAACTTGTTATACTGACAAAGCACTGACAGGCGACACACGTGTTCCGCGGAACACCTGTCTAGTTTGTATTAAAAGGCCACCGGCCCATGCAACATTTACAAACATACGGATATACATAAAATATACAATTCACTAAGGTCAGTTGGATGTTAACAACATATTATTTCATATTATTATTGACAAGGCCTTGGCTTTAGAACTACATACCCATGTCTGTCTGGGTTCTCTGCCTCGTGGGTTCTCTGCCTCGGTTACATACCCATGTCTGTCTGGGTTCTCTGCCTCGGTTACATACTCATGTCTGTCTGGGTTCTCTGCCTCGGTTACATACCCATGTTTGTCTGGGTTCTCTGCCTCGGTTACATACCCATGTCTGTCTGGGTTCTCTGCCTCGGTTACATACCCATGTCTGTCTGGGATCTCTGCCTCGGTAACATACCCTTGTCTGTCTGGGTTCTCAGCCTAGGTTACATACCCATGTCTGTCTGGGTTCTCCGCCTCGGTTACATACCCATGTCTGTCTGGGTTCTCCCCCTGGGTTATGTACCCATGTCTGTCTGGGTTCTCCGTCTCTGGTACGTACCCATCTCTGTCTGGGTTCTCCGCCTCGGTTACATACCCATGTCTGTCTGGGTTCTCCCCCTGGGTTATGTACCCATGTCTGTCTGGGTTCTCCGTCTCTGGTACGTACCCATCTCTGTCTGGGTTCTCCGCCTCGGTTACATACCCATTTCTGTCTGGCTTCTCCGCCTGGCTTACATACCCATGTCTGTCCGGGTTCTCTGCATCAGTTACATACCCATGTTTGTCTGGGTTCTCTGTCTCACTCTGGGTTACATACCCATGTCTGTCTTGGTTCTCTGTCTGGGCTACATACACATGTCTGTCTGGGTTTCTGCCTCGGTTACGTACCCATGTCTGTCTGGGTTCTCTGCCTCGGTTACATACCCATATCTGTCTGAGTTCTCTGTCTGTGTCTGTCTGGGTTCTCTGCCTGGGTTACATACACATGTCTGTCTGGGTTTTCTGCCTCGGTTACATACACATGTCTGTCTGGGTTCTCTGCCTCGGTTACATACCCATGTCTGTCTGGGTTCTGTGCCTCTGTTACATACCCATGTCTGTCTGGGTTCTCTGCCTCGGTTACATATCCATTTCTGTCCAGGTTCTCTGCCTCGGTTACATACCCATGTCTGTGTGGGTTCTCTGCCTCGGTTACATACCCATTTCTGTCTGGGTTCTCTGCCTCCATTACATACCAATGTCTGTCTGGGTTCTCCGCCTCGGTTACATACCCATGTCTGTCTGGGTTCTCCGCCTCGGTTACATACCCATGTCTGTCTGGGTTCTCTGTCTGGGTTCTCTGTCTGGGTTCTCCGCCTCGGTTCGTTCCCTGGCAGAGGCAAGTTTGAGGAAACTCATCTCTCTACGGTTGATGTCCCAATAAAACCTAATATGATATGTTAACGGGACGTAAAACCCCATTTCTTTCATTATTATAGGCTTGTAGGGAAGTATTAGATGTTGTGGCGTTGTCCGTTCCGTCTCTCCGTTAACTTTTTACCCGACAACTGATTGTGGCTAATAACTTTCAAAGTATAAGGTCTACAACAATGAAACTTTGTATTAAAAACATCTGCATCATGATGCATTGAATACATGTGATAAAGGCCCATAACACTCTTGTTCGTAGTTTTTGAATTATTCCCCTTTGAAAAAGGTTTAACCTACAACTTAAAGGGTCCACCAAATTGAAATAACTTTCCTGTGTATTACAAAGATAATGATTAGCAGTTTCTAAAAATACTTCGTTCAAAATCGTAGACCTATTCGTTCATCGGTAAATCACGAATCCATACGGCATATTTGCCCCTAATACACACCTGTCACGGAAACGTAACTGAGGTTTCACGGAAACAGCCGAATGGAAAAAAAACGTTGACGTCACGCATTACCTATGGTTCGTTAGAAACCAAAATGGCGGACACAAACCAAGTAAACAATGCGAGTGAAGTGGACAATCAACATTTTGTGTACCCCATCCACTTTGATACCGAGCGTATAAAGTATAAATGAAAACAATAAACGAATAATACAAATAAACTCATGATATTAGATTTTTCAATGTCTTCATCCTGTGACTGTGTCTCCGTCTGTGGGTCTGCAAATCGGAGAATCGGTGAATTGCGTCAGGTTTCAGCATTGGTTTTAAGTTTTGATACCTACTGTATTTACTCAATGAGTCCAGACACTCATTAATTCCGGACACCTAATTAAGAAATCAATTTTATTTCAATAGTTTTGATGCTTTTATAAATTCGGACATCGGGAAAAGATGAATTATTCGCCGAAAATGACAGGTTAAAATTACGATCAACGACTTCTATTTGCTGATTGCATCTCGTAATTACCAACAGAGGCAGCAGAATATACTTCAATGAATTTAATTGTAACTTGTTTGATGCAACTAAATAAAAAGTTTTTGATCGTGATTTTTAGCTCGACTGATCAGAGATCAGCAGAGCTTATGCCGTGGTGCGGCGTCCGTCTGTCCGTCTGTCTGTCCGTAAACTTTTTTTGTAGCGACTACTCCTCTGAAACTACTGAATGGATTTTCATGAAACTTTACAGAAATGTTGCCCATGAAGTCTAGTTGATCCTAGCAAAAATTCATGTTGATGTGAAATCTAAAAATAGGTTTTTAAAAAACAAGTTTGTAGCGACTACTTCTTGAAAACTGTAAGTGATATTGATATGGGACTTTTTCTAAAATGATCAGCATGACATGATATTGGTCCTTGTCGAAAATCGTTTTGATTCGACGTTAAACATGTCTGCCAGCGGCCATCTTTGTTTACATAGAGTTATATAATGAAAACTTGTAGCGACAAAATACAAGTTTGTAGCTACTTCTTCTTGAAAACTATAAGTGATATTGATATGGGACTTTTTCTAAAATGATCAGCATGACATGATGTTGGTCCTTGTCAAAAATTGTTTTGATTCAACGTTAAACATTGCTGCCAGGGACCATCTTTGTTTACATAGAGTTATATAGTAAAAACTTGTAGCGACTACTCCTTTGAAACTACTTGGCGGATTTTCATGAAACTTTACAGGAATGTTGCTCTTAATGTCTAATTGATCCTAGCAAAATTTCAGATCGGCCAGAAATTCAAGATGGCCGCCACAGCTAAAAATAGATTTTTAAAAAAGAAGTTGTAGCGACTACTTCTTGAAAACTATAAGTGATATTGATATGGGACTTTTTCTAAAATGATCAGCATGACATGATATTGGTCCTTGTCGAAAATCGTTTTGATTCGACGTTAAACATGGCTGCCAGCGGCCATCTTTGTTTACATAGAGTTATATAATGAAAACTTGTAGCGACTACACCTCTGAAACTACTTGACGGATTTTCATGAAACTTCACAGGAATGTTGCTTTTGATGTCTTATTGATCCTAGCAAAATTTCAGGTCGGCCAGAAATTCAAGATGGCCGCCACGGCTAAAAATAAATTTTCAAAATACAAGTTTGTAGCGACTTCTTCTTGAAAACTATAAGTGATATTGATATGGGACTTTTTCTAAAATGATCAGCATGACATGATGTTGGTCCTTGTCAAAAATTGTTTTGATTCAACGTTAAACATTGCTGCCAGGGACCATCTTTGTTTACATAGAGTTATATAGTAAAAACTTGTAGCGACTACTCCTTTGAAACTACTTGGCGGATTTTCATGAAACTTTACAGGAATGTTGCTCTTAATGTCTAATTGATCCTAGCAAAATTTCAGATCGGCCAGAAATTCAAGATGGCCGCCACAGCTAAAAATAGATTTTTAAAAAAGAAGTTTGTAGCGACTACTTCTTGAAAACTATAAGTGATATTGATATGGGACTTTTTGTAAAATGATCAGCATGACATGATGGTTATCAGAGTCAAACATTATTTTGATTCGACGTTAAACATGGCTGCCATCGGCCATCTTTGTTTACATAGAGTTATATAGTAAAAACTTGTAGCGACTACTCCTCTGAAACTACTTGGCGGATTTTCATGAAACTTTACAGGAATGTTGCTCTTGATGTCTTATTGATCCTAGCAAAATTTCAGGTCAGCCGGAAATTCAAAATGGCCGCCATGGCTAAAAATAGATTTTCAAAATACAAGTTTGTAGCGACTACTTCTTAAAAACTATAAGTGATATTGATATGGGACTTTTTCTAAAATGATCAGCATGACATGATGTTGGTCCTTGTCAAAAATCGTTCTGATTCGATGTTAAACATGGCTGCCAGCGGCCATCTTTGTTTACATAGAGTTATATAATGAAAACTTATAGCGACTACTCCTCTGAAACTACTTGACGGATTTTCATGAAACTTCACAGGAATGTTGGTCTTGATGTCTAATTGATCCTAGCAAAATTTCAGGTCGGCCGGAAATTCAAGATGGCCGCCACGGCTAAAAATATTTTTTCAAGTTTGTAGCGACTACTTCCTGAAATCAAAATCAGTCAGTAGAGCTTCAAGGTCATTGACCTCTTGTTTTGTTTTAAAAAAAAAATTGGTGTTAACGCGGTGTTAGCAGGAAGTATTGCTGTGCCTATTGCATTTTTTTTTCCTGAGTTTTTATGGACCCCATGACATTATTTTTTTTAATTTCTTGTCGGCGCTACTCCTCCTAAACGCCTTTTTGGATTTCGACGAAACTTGGCAGGAAGCATCAGTAAGATGTCTAGTTGTGCATATCGCTTTTGTTCCAGTTTGTAGTCCCCCACCCCCCTTTTTAGGAAATTTCATTCATAGAAGAAAGTGGGACACTAGACACAGCAGACTTATTGCCCATGATTACCAGGTGAGCGATCTAAGGCCATCCTATCCCTGTTGTTTTTGCAATGTTTTAAAAAAACTACTGATGGGAATTTTATGTCGACAACCCTTGATATAAGAGCCGTTTTAGCCAGTAGAGCATTCACAGGCCCTCTTGGGCCTCTAATTTTTTTAATAGAATGGCATTTTGTTTTTTAACAAATGCACTTAAATGTCATCTCAGCAAACGGCAAACTCGATTGTTTTTAGTTACTAAAATGTTTACAAACTTTCATTTAAGCATCATTGACCTTTTTATTTTTAAGTCCAGCCCCCATTAGGCGAGATATGTGAATCCACGGATTTCTTGTTTCAACATTTCGGCCCCTTCGCCTTTTTCAAGAAAAAATATTTCACAAAACAGTTAACCTTTTTTTCTCTTGAAAAAGGCCAAACGGCCATAACCTAAAAAAATTCTCGAAAAAGGCCAAGGGGCCGAAATATTGAAGAAAAGAGTAACACCTTGAAGTTTTTGTAGCAAATCATTTTGGATAGTTACATTTTCTTAAAAGGTGGAATAGAAATCACCCCAATGTGATTTGTCTATTAATATGTAAAATAATTGCATTGAGGTTTATATTTAATTTCATAATGAAAGGTACAAGGAAATTCATATTTAGACATAACATGTTATCACTGTCATTATCCCTATACGTGTTTTCCACTTCAGATGGTATGCATGAGGCAGGTATTGCAAAGAATCGTCGTGACTGGGCAATGAGTGAGCGTGACAAGATCGTGTTGGAGCGTGACAGCGTGCGTACTCTGTGCGACAACTTGCGGCGTGACCGGGATCGGGCTGTCAGTGATCTCGCACAGGCCCTGCGAGACTACGACGAGATGAAGAAACAGAAACAGGACGCACAGAAGGAGCTCAAGGAGATGAAGTAAGTAAACGGTGAATATGCACACAGGGTTGCACCAAAACGTACAGAATATCTGGAATCATTGCAACCCCCTCCCCCAAAAAACAAATGGACATCAACACATTATCTGTTATTCGTTGGACCCCGTTTCGAACCTCACAGGATCCACCGAGTTTCATTTGTTTGTTCTTAGGCAAGACACTTTTCAGTTGCCTTGTCAGCCGGATGGGGACGTAAACTGGACAATCCCATGTATCCCAGTCTCATCCTGTGAGCATGTTGACGAATGCTAAGTTTTTTTCGTTAGTAACAGTAGAGCAGGTTCCCAGATTCCTATGTATCTTTCCCCTTTCTCTGGGGCTCTAAATAACTTATTGTGTTGATGAACCTTTAAAAAACAATCAATTCAATTCTTAGGTTGTTTAAAGTCACCCTAGATAAAGGGGAATAATATAAAGGAGTCGAGGAACTGTGCCTCACGTTTTCTATTATAGATGCCTGTTTTTGCTTTTACATCCTCTGAGAATAAACTGATACACGAGATGGCCCGGTCCATTTACATCCTCATTTAATAGGGAGACGAGTACATAGAAATATGAAAACTTAAAATCGTCAGTTACATGAATTTTTGTTGGACGTAATGTTTCAAGATCTATTTAAAGAAATAGATGAACTTTGTTTCCACAACATATTTACAGACATAAAAACAATTAAACACACTCGCACACAAAAAGCGAGCAAACAAATAAAATGCTTGATGGACCAATAGAAGCTGTGAGCGCCATGTTGCGTTGAATGATGCTTTGACACTTGAACAGTAGCTCATGTTGGGATACTTGCTTCGAGTGCTTGTCAAGTGACTCAAGTGGCAAAAAACATTATCATCTTCCTATTGTTGTCTACTTGATGTGTTTACAAGGGCTCTCAATAGAAGGATGATCCGTATCATAAAGAGCAGCAGCAAGCTTTTCCTTGAACTTGATTTTGATTTCAAGTCTACCTTAAACTTCTTTATATCGGTGTCCTTTATGTTCCGTATTTTGTCTTTAAAAGAAATTCATATTAAATCACACGTTTTTCCGTGTGTAAAATGAAGTTCAATATTTTGACTTCATGTCTTTTCTTTACAGTTCTTCATTTTGACTTCAGCGTCTCCGTGGCCGAATGGTTAACGACGTGGCGTTGTAAACCTTCGCCTCTCACTGCTGCTGGTTCGAATCCCACTGGGAGCTCGACTTGTAAGTGAGGAAGTGTCGATTCTTATGGATGGCGGGAGGTATACAGTACTGGTTCTACCCAGGAAAAGTTGGTGGTCTGCCTCCACCGCAAAAAATCGTTCATCATATATAACCTTGCATGTGTTGAAAATGATGTAAAACACCATACAAACAAACAAACAAAATCATTTTGACTTCATGTCTTTTCTTTACAGTTCTTCATTTTGACTGCATGTTTTCCCTTTACAGTTCATGTCTTTTCTTGACAGTAACAGTTGTTCATTTTAACTTCATGTCTTTTCTTAATAATTCTTCATTTTGACTTCATGCCTTCCCCTTACAGTTCATGTCTTCCCTTAGCATTGCCAGCCCCATTGGGTTTGCTTGGTATGTTCTTTGTCAAGACTCTTTGCCTCATCCATTGGATGGGGACGTAAACCTCTATCCTCAGAGTATGTTAAAGAATGATAGGAATCTGTTAGTAAGAGTTAGGCAGGTTCACGGATTTGTATGTATCCTTCCCCTATCTCTGGGATGGCTCTAAAAAAAGCTATAACTGTGTTAATGAACCGTTCATCAACATTCAGTTCAATGTATTTTGATTTCATGTCTTTTCTTTACAGTTCTTCATTTTAACTTCATGTTGTTTGCTTGTTAGCTCTACTGATCAAAGATGAGCAGAGCTTATGCTGTGGTCCGTCCGTCCGTAAACTTTTTTTTGTAGTGACTACTCCTCTGAAAATACTAGATGGATTTTCATGAAACTTTACAGAAATGTTGCCTATGAAGTCTAGTTGATCCTAGCAAAAATTCATGTTGATGTGAAATCCAAGATGGCCACCAAAGCTAAAAATAGATTTTTAAAAAACAAGTTTGTAGCGACTACTTCTTGAAAACTATAAGTGATAGTGATATGGGACTTTTTCTAAAATGATCAGCATGACATGATGTTGGTTCTTGTCGGAAAATCATTTTAATTCGACGTCAAACATGGCTGCAACAGCCATATTTGTTTACATAAGAGTTATATAGTAAAAACTTGTAGCGACTACTCCTCTGAAACTACTTGACGGATTTTCATGAAACTTCACAGGAATGTTGCTCTTTATGTCTTATTGATCCTAGCAAAATTTCAGGTCGGCCGGAAATTCAAGATGGCCGCCACGGCTAAATATAGATTTTTAAAAAACAAGTTTGTAGCGACTACTTTTTGAAAACGATAAGTAATATTGATATTGGAATTTTTCTAAAATGATCAGCAATGACATGATGTTGGTCCTTGTCGAAAATCATTTTGATTCGACATTAAACATGACTGCCGGCGGCCATCTTTTTACATAGAGTTATATAGTAAAAACTTGTAGCGACTACTCCTCTGAAACTACTTGACGGATTATTATGAAACTTCACAGGAATGTTGCTCTTGATGTCTAGTTGGTCCTTGCAAATTTTCGGGTCGGCCAGAAATTGAAAATGGCCGCCATGGCTGAAAATAGTTTATTAAAAAACAAGTTTGTAGCGACTACTTCTTGAAAACTGTAAGTGATATTGATATGAGACTTTTTCTAAAATGATCAGCATGACATGATGTTGATCCTTGTCAAAAATCATTTTGATTTGACATTAAACATGGCTGCCAGCGGCCATCTTTGTTTACATAGAATTATATAGTAAATACTTGTAGCGACTACTCCGAAACTACTTGAAGGATTTTCGTGAAACTTCACAGAAATGTTGCTCTTGTTTTTAATAGTTTTCATGCAGTATTAAATAATTACACAATAAATGTTGTACACCTTATAAGTGTTTCATATCTAGTGGGTGGACAATGTTTCACCCTACTTATTGAGAGTTGTCTAGCTTAGATACTTATATTACATAATTGTCTCTGATTTATATAGGAAATACTGGGAATAGAAAAGCTATATCTACTCGTTTGCTCTACTGGGAAATTTTCCCAGTACGGAACATTGCTCGGCCTTTTCCGTCAGTGGCGGAAATGCCAAATGACGTTCCGATTGTTTTACGGACGTCTTCGTCAGATTCTGTCACTAGGAAATAACGATTACGGAAATTAGCGAAGAGTTTCAGTTCCACATGTTTTGTTTGTATGACGTAACGTCGTCTTGGATAATGTAACGTCGTCTTGGCGTTCTCGTGCAAACTGGTGTAAATATCATTTTAAATTATGTAATATATAGTTAAAAAAAAAACCCAGTGTTTTTGAGATACGGGAAATATCTCCCGAGGTAGAGAAATGGCCCCGATATAAGAACGAGTGCTCCGCACACTTTCTTATATCGGGGCCATTTCTCTACCTCGGGAGATATCTCCACACTCGTTCTTATATCGGGGCCATTTCTCTACCTCGGGAGATATTTCCCGTATCTCAAAAACACTGGTTATTAAACTCTATATATTACCTGCCATAAACTGTAAACACAAACAACAAATCTTAGGGTTTCTTGCACTAAGGTACAAACATGTTTGAGGCAATCTAAAAAAAATTGATTGGTCTGAAAAACTTGCCAACTCAGCAAAAATCCTAATGCTTATGCGCAAAAACAATTTTCTTTGAACTATAAAAAAAAGAAGAAATAAGCATGAAATGTAGAAAAAATCAAGATTGCTAAACTGTTGTTACTGATTGTATTTTTTACCTTTCTTATTTGTAGCTCAGTTCTTTCGGCTTCCCCACCTGCCAACCCACCACCAACCATGACAAATTTCTTCTTGATCGCTTTCAGTCTCTCTAAACTTTAATAATTACAGTTTTTTAATTGCTTGTTATTTATTTATAGTTAACCTTAATGCCTGCCTGTCCATTGTGGTTATTGAACCAATACAAAATCAGATGAAAAGATAACAGTAAAGTCTTCAAATCTATTGGTTAATTTTATGCGTCTTTAAATCTGGCCCTTAATAAAGTCGAAGATTATGATTTTGAAGTAGATAAGTTAATTGGATATATTTTTGCACATTAAGTGTCTCACTTAGGACAAGTAAGGGGTAATTAAACTCGGATATCACAGGCCTAATGCACTCTTTGGAGAGATAACGGGTTGACACATAGGAAACATTATCTTGAACTTTTCACAAAAAAGTGTAGATGCAAATTTGATGATGCTGATAAGGTTATTATCTGTACATCCTGTTTTATATCTCATCCTATCTGATCATATCACACAGCTTTTGTCATGTGGATGCCAATGTCTTCTGTTTATGTTTTGCTTCAACGTTTCCATCTTTAATCTTGAAGGACGTACTTCTTAGTGCAGTCATTCATGGGCGTAGGAACGTTTCAATTGGAAAAAGATATTTGACAATCAAAAAAAGTATGTTTCAATTATTGAGGGGGCCTAACTTTTTCACAAAACTTTTGACAAGCAAAAAAGAACAAACAAAAACATTACCCACGCTCAGTTACACCAAAACATACCCCGCCACACCCACACACACACACTCGTTGGCTGATGAACTAACAGTGTTACTTCATTATCCTTGCAGTCATTGGCTAATAAACATTGTAACACCATGCTGACGCATTTACACCTTTAAAATACCATGCTAACCCCGGTGTTACACCACGCTAACCCCATTATAACACCATGATGACCCTTTGTAACACCAAGCTGACCCTCCTGTAACACCAAGCTGACCCTCCTGTAACACCATGCTGAACCTTCTGTAACACCATGCTGACCCTCCTGTAACACCATGCTAACCCCGTTATAACACCATGATGACCCTTTGTAACACCAAGCTGCCCCTCCTGTAACACCATGCTGACCCTCCTGTAATACCATGCTGACCCTCCTGTAACACCATGCTGACCCTCCTGTAACACCATGCTAACCCATGTGTTATACCACGCTAACCCGATTATAACACCATGATGACCCTTTGTAACACCAAGCTGACCCTCCTGTAACACCATGCTGACCCTCCTGTAACACCATGCTGACCCTCCTGTAACACCTTGCTAACCCCGTTATAACCCCATGATGACCCTTTGTAACAACAAGCTGCCCCTCCTGTAACACCATGCTGAACCCCATGTAACACCATGCTGACCTTACTGTAACACCATGCATGATCCCACTGTAACACCATGCTGACCTCACTGTGGCACCAAGCTGACCCCACCCCACTGTAACACCATGCTGACTTCACTGTGCACCAAGCTGACACCACCACCCTGTAACACCATGCTAACCCCATTATAACACCATGATGACACTTTGTAACACCAAGCTGACCCTCCTGTAACACCATGCTAACCCCGTTATAACACCATGATGACCCTTTGTAACACCAAGCTGACCCTCCTGTAACACCATGCTGAACCCCATGTAACACCATGCTGACCTCACTGTAACACCATGCTTGATCCCACTGTAACACCATGCTGACCTCACTGTGGCACCAAGCTGACCCCACCCCCTGTAACACCATGCTGACCCCACTGTAACACCATGCTGACCTCACCATGACACCATGCTGACCCCTCTTTAACACCATGCTGACCCCACTGCAACACCATGCTGACCTCACTGTAATACCATGCTGACCCCACTGTGACACCATGCTGACCCCTTTGTAACACTATGCTGACCGCTGTGTAACACTGTGCTGACCCCTTTGTAACACCATGCTGACCCCTTTGTAACACAATGCTGACCCCTTTGTAACACCATTGCCGACCCCTTTGTAACACCATGCTGACCCCTTTGTAACACCATGCTGACCCCTTTGTAACACTATGCTGACCGCTGTGTAACACTGCTGACCCCTTTGTAACACCATGCTGACCCCTTTGTAACACCATGCTAACCCTTTTGTGACACCATGCTGACCCCTTGTAACACCATGCTGAACCCTTTGTAACACTATGCTCACTATGTATATTTCAGGGAAAAGTATGAGTTTGTAAATGAGAAGGAGACTCGTATGAGCCAACTTAACTCTGTTAGCCACAACCACAGTCGTGACTCTGCCATCGACGCTGACCTTCAAGAGTGGGAGACAGAAACAATTGACATTGAACTTGTACGTTGTCCTTTTTTTCGTAACGTCTCAGCAGGACTTCGAAAATAATAATGTTATCCTGCTGTAGTTAATTGTCTGATTGCTGTAGTTAATTGTCTGTGATTGCTGTAGTTAATTGTCTGTGATTGCTGTAGTTATTTGCCTGTGATTGCTGTAGTTAATTATCTGTGATTGCTGTAGTTAATTATCTATGATTGCTGTAGTTAATTGTCTGATTGCTGTAGTTAATTGTCTGATTGCTGTAGTTAATTGTATGTCACTGCTGTAGTTAATTATCTGTGATTGCTGTAGTTAATTGTCTGTGATTGCTGTAGTTAATTGTCTGATTGCTGTAGTTAATTGTATGTGATTGCTGTAGTTAATTGTATGTCACTGCTGTAGTTAATTGTCTGTGATTGCTGTAGTTAATTGTATGTCACTGTTGTAGTTAATTGTCTGTGATTGCTGTAGTAAATTGTCTGTAATTGCTGTAGTTAATTGTCTGTGATTGCGATAGTTAATTGTATGTCACTGCTGTAGTTAATTGTATGTCACTGCTGTAGTTAATTGTATGTAACTGCTGTAGTTAATTGTATGTCACTGCTGTAGTTAATTGTATGTCACTACTGTAGTTAACTGTATGTGATTGCTGTAGTTAAGTGTATGTAACTGCTGTAGTTAATTGTATGTGATTGCTGTAGTTAATTGTATGACACTACTGTAATTAAGTGTATGTCACTGCTGTAGTAAATTGTATGTCACTGCTGTAGTTAATTGTAGTTCACTGCTGTAGTTAATTGTATGTGATTGCTGTAGTTAATTGTCTGTCACTGCTGTAATTAATTGTATGTCACTGCTGTAGTTAATTGTCTGTAACTGATGTAGTTAATTGTCTGTGACTGCTGTAGTTAATTGTATGTCACTAATGTAGTTAAGTGTATGTCATTGTTGTGGTTAATTGTATTTCACTGCTGTAGTTAATTGTCTGTGACTGCTGTAGTTAATTGTCTGTGACTTCTGTAGTTAATTGTATGTCACTGATGTAGTTAAGTGTATGTCACTAATGTAGTTAATTGTCTGTGACTTCTGTAGTTAATTGTATGTCAATGTTGGAGTTAATTGTATGTCACTGTTGTAGTTAATTGTATGCCACTGATGTAGTTAAGTGTATGACACAGATGTAGTTAATTGCTGTGACTTCTGTAATTAATTGTATGTCACTGCTTTAGTTAATTGTATGTCACTGATGTAGTTAAGTGTATGCCACTGTTGTAGTTAATTTTCTGTGACTGTTGTAGTTAATTGCATGTGACTGATGTAGTTAAGTGTATGACAAAGATGTAGTTAATTGCTGTGACTTCTGTAGTTAATTGTATGTGACTGCTGTTATTAATTGTATGACTGCTGTAGTTAATTGTCTGAGACTGCTGTAGTTAATTATCTGTGACTGCTGTAGTTAATTGTATGTGACTGCTGTAGTTAATTGTATGTGCTGTAGTTAATTGTCTGAGACTGCTGTAGTTAATTATCTGTGACTGCTGTAGTTAATTGTATGTGACTGCTGTAGTTAATTGTATGTGCTATAGTTAATTGTCTGAGACTGCTGTAGTTAATTATCTGTGACTGCTATAGTTAATAGTCTGTGACTGCTGTAGTTTATTGTATGTGACTGCTGTAGTTAATTGTCTGTGACTGCTGTAGTTAATTGTATGTGACTGCTGTAGTTAATTATATGTGACTGCGGTAGTTAATTGTATGCCACTGCTGTAGTTAATTATCTGTGACGGATGTAGTCAATTGTATGTGACTGCTGTAGTTAATTGTATGTGCTGTAGTTAATTGTCTGTGACTGTTGTAGTTAATTGTCTGTGACTGTTGTAGTTAATTATCTTTGACTGCTGTAGTTAATTGTATGTGACTGATGTAGTTAATTGTATGTGTTGTAGTAAATTGTCTGTGACTGCTGTAGTTAATTGTATGTGACTGCTGTAGTTAATTGTCTGTGACTGCTGTAGTTAATTGTGTGTGACTGCTGTAGTTAATTATATGTGACTGCTGTAGTTAATTATCTGTGACTGCTGAGGTTAATTGTCTGTGACTGCTGTAGTTAATTGTATGTGACTGCTGTAGTTAATTATATGTGACTGCTGTAGTTAATTATCTGTGACTGCTGTAGTTAATTATCTTTGACTGCTGTAGTTAATTATATGTGACTGCTGTAGTTAATTGTCTGTGACTGCTGTAGTTAATTGTATGTGACTGTTGTAGTTAATTGTATGTGACTGCTGTAGTTAATTATATGTGACTAGTTAATTATATGTGACTGCTGTAGTTAATTTTCTGTGACTGCTGTAGTTAATGGTATGTGACTGTTGTAGTTAATTGTATGTGACTGCTATAGTTAATTATCTGTGACTGCTGTAGTTAATTATCTGTGACTGCTGTAGTTAATTGTATGTGACTGCTGTAGTTAATTGTATGTGACTGCTGTAGTTAATTATCTGTGACTGCTGTAGTTAATTGTATGTCACTGCTGTAGTTAATTGTATGTCACTGCTGTAGTTAATTGTATGTCACTGCTGTAGTTAATTGTCTCTGCCACTGCTGTAGCTAATTGTCTGTCACTGTATTTTCAGGCTGGTCTTAATAAAGATGACGTTGGCTTTGAAATTGTAGGTGGTAAGGATGAACCACAATTTCCTAATGACAGCTCCATATTTGTAAGTCATGTGACAAAGGGCAGTCCTGCTGATGGTAAACTCAAGTAAGTATAGATATGTTGATTGTAGGGGGTGTGCCTATGTTTAATGTGATGATTTAATGACCTATTTCCAGCCTATTATATTTAGGGATGGGAGAGAAAATGTAAAATCACTGTTAGACATACAACTGCATGAGCAAATGGTGATGTTCAGTTTTGTCTCAGTTGATGAGGCCCTACCAATACAGCTTTTATTAAAACAACTTTAGTTGTGTCATGGTGTGTTTTTCTTCTAAAAGCAATAAATTACCTACAAAGGTTTGTATTTAGTACAGCTTACTTGTTAATTTGCTCTTTTTTATACCCCCGCCATAGGAATAGTAAAAAATCGCGAAATTAATGGTGTCCACACTCTATCCAGTATGGGCACAATATCTCGGCCCGATTGCCCTAGTACTTTTAGAGTTATGCCTCTTGGAATAGTAAAAATTCACGAAATAAATGTTACAGCGGGGGCATCCGTGTCCCCTGGACATATTTCTAGTTTCAGTAAAGTTTGAAGTATTATATATTGCTATACCCTAAATACTGTTCAATATACCAATGCTTAGTCAAAGAGAAAACTTTTCTCAGGCCTCAGTTTATCTTCCTGAGCTATTCGGTCATGTTAGCAGTAAATAAGCAAGCTTTCCATGCCTTTTCAATGATCGTTGGGAAATAGGTCCTTAAGACACACTGAATGGACATGTAAGCTGGAAATATGAAACCCATTCCTTAAACATGCCCTTCTGTAAATGTGTGAACCTTAACAGATTGCTCATCACATGTGCGATAAAGTTTGATGGTATGCAAACATTAATTAAACATTTAACTAAATAAACCTGTCAAAACTTAACTACCATCAAATAACCTTGAAAGTGAAAATTCACATCAAAGTAGGTCATGTCAACTGAGCTAAATCGTCCAGAAGCTTCCTATTGAATTGGTGTTTTCATAATACTTTAGTAGATGTCCGACGTGCACGAATGAATACGAGGCAGCAAGTGAGTGTTTTGTCATCATGTGGTAGAGCATGAATTCAAATTACAATTGGGTGGCAAGAATCTGTAAGGAAATAGCAAAACTAATTTTATAAAAAAAAAATATAGTTCCTTGGGTATGAGTGGTCAGTTGTATATTTTATCTCCATGGTTACAGAGTTAATGACCAGGTGATCCGTATAAACAGTAAGGAGGTGAGCAATGTGGACAAGAGATACGCCATCAGTTTACTGAGGAGCCGCTCTAGCTGTATAAGTATGGTGAGTAGGATTGATACAATATCTTGATACACTAGAGTGTAATAAATACGTAAATGAGATCAAATCATCTCTCAGTGTTTTCCATTCATCTTGGTGCGCAGTCGGAATGGCCTTGCCTCCGATTGTTGTTGTTGTACGGAAAATACCGGCGCAACATACAACATCCTACAAAAAAGATATATAAAGGCAGCTACTTTCATAAATGTATGCTATGTGGAATTTTTAGAGTTTTGTGATAAATAGAATCTCACATTTGTGCCTATTTAATACTGAATTTATTAAATTCATTGATAAAGCTGTGCCTCACATCATATATTAATTGGACAAAATTATATGAATGATAAACATTTAAAAATTTATAAAATAGTTTTTTGAACTAAAGGATCTTAAGTTAAAACAAGTTTAGTTTTATTAAACTGGGAGAAATAGAGAACTAGATAAAAAGATGCATGACATTGAAGTAACAAGTCACTTGATGCTTGTTCAAGTGAGTTGCCTATGCCGTTATTTTTAGATGAGTAAGGCCAGAGTTTTTCATTGTTTTGGTTCTCAGATTTTTTTCGGAAAAAGTTCCATAGGATGAGGGGGAAAAAAATCAACAAATCTGAACCTTTATAAGTGTCCCTTGTAATGGTGTTATTCACAGTGTAAAATATTAAATGGACCTGAACACATTTATATAACATGATCTTCTGATTTTACGTTAATTTTTAAACATGATAATTTGGTTGTTTGAAATGGGTGACCAAATAATTAACAACGAAAACTTATTTTTAAAGGGACACTGTCCGTAAGTAAGCTGATATTGAGCATAATCAAATAACTGTCTGACTTTTATTCAGTGAAATGTATACATGAAAACATGAGCATAGACCCAAATAAGTATGTAGTAATACATTCGTGAGTTTGAAAAAAAAAAAGTTTTAATTATTATATGTAAATAAAGTGGGACCCACAATATTTACTTTATTTTCATATTGATCAATATTGGATCGACTTCGTCAATTAAATTGCCGCTATATACCGTTTTATGCGGTCACTTATTCAATCAATCAATTACCTTTGACGACTTTGTTTATTCCAATTATGCCATGTAGGATGCGTGGGTAATTACCGTGACAGGCTGGGTATCGGTTTTTCCCACTTCGACTGAAACATTATGCAACATCAAGGGGGAACCAGTCTCGTTTATATGAACCGCAAAGAAAAAATCTACCGGAAAAGATCGAGAAAAAATAAATTGGCACCATGAAACACCAAAAAAAAAGTTTGAGTCGCGGCCATTTGTATGAGTCGGTCGCGCACTGCAAACCAACAGTTTTTTAAGGATGGCCTAAAGTTGTTTTATTTGTTATGTTTTATTACTAAGACTAAGGGACACTGTCCGTAAGTAAGCAGATATTGAGCATAACCAAATAACTGTCTGACTTTTATTCAGTGAAATGTATACATGAAAACATGAGTATAGACCCAAATAAGTATTGTAGTGAGTTTGAAAAAAAATTTTTTTTTTAATTATTATATGTAAATAACGTGGTAAATAATGTGGGACCCACTTTATTTACTTATGCTGATCACGTGACTTCCATTAGCGCATTAGGTTTTCTACATAGTATGTATTGCGTAATATGTATGGCCCGCATAGCTCAGGTACGAGCGACGTCGTCTGTTACGCGCACAGTTTTATTACCCGTGAGTGTAATTTTAGTTTGGGCTGCTGGTTCAAACTCGCAAAGCGGTAGTTCTTTTTTTTTGTACCGCGATTGAATTCTGTCAAATAATCTTGCTTTTAATTAGTAAATATTCAATACTGTTGGTGTGTAATGTTAGTGTGTGTTTTTAAGCTAAAAGTTACGGACATTGTCCCTTTAAACGTTTTTTTTTTTCTTTTTTTTTCTTTTCTTTTTTTTTTTCTTCATTTTTGCAAAACTTAGGGTCGAAAGGGTTTGAGAACTGAAAAATTAAAAAACTCTGGCCTTACTATGTTTGTGCTTCTTAACCACATTTGCAATATTGTGTTCTTTTACAGCAAGTGTTACGACGTCGCAAGATCTACTATTCCCGCCCATGGCAGATCAATATTCCGCCTGGAAAAGGTACATTTTTAGCTTGACTATTCGAAAAATAAGGAGAGCTAGCCTACTCACCACGGTGTCGGCGTCCCCAGCTTCACCTTAAAGTTTTTGTGCAATAGATTTATAACTTCAAAACTACTCAGGCTATTTCATTAAAACTTTATAGTAATGTTTCCCATCAAATTCTACACCTTATCCAACAATCCCCATAACTCTTCCTTGCATTTTGGCAAAGTCGTGGCCCTTTGATTGTCATGTCTTTACCTTCAAGTGTTTGTGCAATAAACTTATAACTTCAAAACTACCCAAGCTATTTCATTAAAACTTTATACAAATGTTTCCCATCAAATTCTGCACCTTATCCAACAATCCCCATAACTGTTACATTCGTTTTGACAAGATTATGGCCCCTGAATTGGTAAAAATATATTTTTTTACGTAGAAGTATATAGGAAAAAACACTTAAAAATGTTCTTCCCCGAATCAAAAAGGGCTACAGCTTAGATATTTTGTATGTAGCATCGTCTAGTAGTCCTCTACCAAGTTTGCTCAAATGGTGACCCTGGGGTCAGAATCTGGGAGTCACAAGAGGTGAAACATGAGTGTGTGGGTGGGCCCCCTGAATCATAACTTAGTAACCGTTGAGATCCCTACCCTATAACCATCTATACACTTACTGGGCATGATGGATACAACCATCAAACCAGGGTAGACCCTAGGCTTCATCCCCACCTTTGTGGACCTAGCTCCTGGGTCAAACTTTACACATAATTTGATATTTTTAGCTCAACTATTCGAAGAATATTATGGGGTCTATAGGTCAAAGTTCATGGTCACAGATTGCATTTATCTGTTGATAGGCTCTTAGCATCAGGTTTATGTTTACGTCCGCATTTCTTAACCTGTAAATAACTTCAACATCTTTTATCCAATATTATCAAACTTACATACATTATTATAAATGGGACGATGATCGTATCTATTGAGTTCAAGATCATTGGATGAAAGGTCAAGGTCGCAAAGAGACCAAAGGTCAAATGCACTTACATATACTTTAAAAAAAAAATCGACTTAAAATTTGCATTATGTATCCTTTGAAAAGGTTATTACCTCTGTGTCATCACCCTTGATCTAATGAAAATTCCAATGTTTTCATTCTTGACATATTCAGCTTGCCCCTTTGTTTTCACTTTTTTCTTCTGATGGTATGCAATGTGTTAATTTCTTTTTCTCTGAAAGTTTGAATAGTCGAGCTGCGCTGTCTGGTATTTAAAATACAACTTAACTGTATTTTTCACTTTCAGCTTATATCACAGCGCACATATATTCATTTACAAAATCAGTATTTTACTCAGAACATGACCCCTATCATCTTTGTTTAGAAAGTCAGTATTTTACTCAAAACATGACCCCTATCAGATGTATTCTCTGTTTAGAAAGTCAGTATTTTACTCAGAACATGACCCCTATCAGATGTAATCTCTGTTTAGAAAGTCAGTATTTTACTCAGAACATGACCCCTATCATCTCTGTTTAGAAAGTCAGTATTTTACTCAGAACATGACCCCTATCATCTCTGTTTAGAAAGTCAGTATTTTACTCAGAACATGACCCCTATCATCTCTGTTTAGAAAGTCAATATTTTACTCAGAACATGACCCCTATCATCTCTGTTTAGAAAGTCAGTATTTTACTCAGAACATGACCCATATCAAATGTAATCTGTTTACAAACCCCTTATCAAATGGTAATTTAAGTTTTTTTTACAAAATAAATATTTAACTCCAGATGTGCCCCCGAAGTATCACTCTGAAATTAACTGGTAAGAAAATTTAGGCACGAAGAAAGGGAAGCAACTCAGTTCTAATATAATTTCCTGTTGTTTTACAGATTTAGGGATCCATGTAGACAGTGGTTTGTTTATCAGTCGTATTAATCCTGGATCATATACTGCCAAGGAGGGATTGCTTACCGTAGGGGACAGGATAGCCAGTGTAAGTATTACATACCCTAGGCAACGTAGGCTTACCTATCCAGCTGGCTTGCGGAACGTCGGTGGTCCTACCCAGGTGCCCGCACGTGCACGAAAATTGCCCAGAGGGCCACCTGGGGTCTTCCTCCTCCAATGGAAGCTGGAAAGTCGCCATATGACCTTAGCTGTTGGTGCGACTATAAAATCCAATTCAATCAATCAATCAACATAGGCTTACATAGATACATCTGTGGCAATCATTGACATCTGTGGACAAGTCATTGACAATAGTGGACAGTCACTGACATCTGTTAAGTCATTGACAATAGTGGACAGTCACTGACATCTGTGAACATCATTGACAACAGTGGACAGGTCACTGGCATCGGTGGACAAGTCATTGACAAAGTGGACAGTCACTGACATCTGTTAAGTCATTGACAATAGTGGACAGTCACTGACATCTGTTGACAAGTCATTGACAATAGTGGACAGGGCACTGACATCTGTGGACAAGTCATTGACAACAGTCAATATTTGGTGACAGCTGGACAAGTCATTGACATCTGTGGACAAGTCATTCATATCAGTGGACATGCCATTAACAATAGTGGACAGACACTGGCCTATCTGGACCAGTTTATTGACAGTTGTGAGCTATCCATAGTGACTGACAACTGTATGCATAGCCACTGATTTGTATCCATGTTCACTGAAAACTGTATCCATAGTTGCTGACAACTGTATCCAAAGTCATTGCCTACTGTATCCATAGTCATTGCCAGCTGTATCCATAGTCAAGAGACAATTGTGTCCACAGTCACTGACAGCTGTATCCAAAGTCACTGGCAATTGTATCCATAGTCACTGACACTTGTATATAGTCACTGATAAATGTGTCTATAGTCACTGACAGCTGTATTCAGTCAATGACAACTACATTCAAAGCCAATGACAACAGTATTCATAGACACTGACAATTGTATCCATAGTCACTGACAACTGTATTCAGTCACTGACAACTATATTCAAAGCCACTGACAACTGTACCCAAAGTCACTGACAACTGTATTCAGTCACTGACAACTATATTCAAAGACACTGACAACTGTATCCATAGTCACTTGCAAGTGTATCCATAGTCACTGACAGCTGTATCCATAGTCACTGACAGCTGAATCCATAGTCACAGTCATATTTATCCATAGTCACTGACAACTGTATCCATAGTCACAGACACATGTATCCAGTCACTGACAACTGTATCTGTAGTGACTGATAGCTGTATCCATAGTCACAGACAGTTGTATCCATAGTCACTACAACTGTATACATAGTCACTGACGCCCTTATCCATAGTCACTGACAACTGTATCCGTTGTCACCGACAGATGTATCCATAGTCACTGAAAACTGTATCTATTCAGTCACTGACACCTATATACAAAGTCACTGACATCGGTATCATAGTCATGGACACCTGTATCCATAGTCACTGACAACTTGATCCATACTCACTGACAGCTGTATCCATAGTTGCTGACATCTGTGTATATATAGTCACTGACAAGGGTTTATATAGTCACTGACAACTGTGTCTATTATAACTGACAACAGTATCTATAGTCACTGGCAGTGGTATCTATAGTCACTGACAGTGGTATCTATAGTCACTGACAACTGTATCCATAGTCACTGTCAACTTTATCCATAGTGACTGACAACTGTATCCATAGTTGCTGACAACTGGATCCAGTCACTGACAACTGGATCTATATTCATTGAAAACAGTATCTATAGTCACTGACAACTGGATCCATAGTCACTGACAGTAGTATCCATAGTCACTGCCACTTTAACCATAGTCACTGACAATGGTATCCACAGTCACTGACAGCTGTATCCATAGTTGCTGACAACTGTATCCATAGTCACAGACAGCTGTATCTATAGTCACTGACAACTGCATCCATAGTAACTGACATTAACTGGGTCAGTTGCTTATTTCTGAAGACAGATACTTGTAACTTTTCTAAGTTGATAAAAGCTTTCTAATCTTTTCAATTTGTAGAAACTCTGATTTGTTAGTCAAAAGGTCTCGTTAATTGTTGTCCCAACATTAAGAATGGTCCTAAGGTATTTTTCTAGTACGATAAAATATGACACAAGATAAGTGGTGAAAAGAAATCATCATTTTATTGACAATTGGCATTTCAGTTTTAGAGGCGCCTGTGTAGGTAGCATGGCAGACATTTAGGGATCACTTTGACCTCTGTCGTCCGTCATTGTCGTCCGTCACACTTTAACCTGCAAGCTTACCTAGACCATAACTTGTAAAGTATTTGACTTCACACACATCTTCACCAGCTGAAATAAGCACATATAACCCTATCAGCAATAATGTGGGGGTGTTACATATGCATTACAGAGTATGAATGGTTAACTATATTTATGAACAGGATTTATATATTCTGACTTTTCTTGACAGGTGAATGGTATGAGTGTGGAGAACATGAGCCCAGATGACTTGATGAAGGTGTTGTACCAGTGTGGCGGCGACACCATTATGTTGGATATCTGGCGACAAGCCACTCCGATCAACTCCGCTGGCTCCTCCCCAGTGCCTATAGGTCATAGTACTCTGTCGTGTGTGCAGGAATCATTACTGAGCTCCTCAAAGGGAGATAAGCCATGGGAGTCTGCCAGTGAAAGTAGTAAGGGGAGTATGAAGAACATAAAGACAAGCGGGTCGCAGACGGATAGCCTGGACAGTCCGGGTGTCACTCGGAGAAATAAAGACAGGAAACACCCAAATAAGGACATAGACCATAAGGCCCGATTGTTTGATAAAGCATTAGAGATATTTCGTCCCCGCCATAAATCGGACAGAAATGAGGACGAAAAGGGTACATTTAGAATGAGCCGTCCACAGACTATGATAGAGAGTGAAGACGTCGTGGGTGAGTTTGCCTTTCCCACGACTCACCAGCGCGAAAATTCAGGTTCTTCGACCACCAACAGGAGTAGTGGCCGCAAACGTGATCTTGGTGACATTGAAATTAGTGGTACTGGAACGTGGCCAAAGTGTGTGAAAATATCGAATACGGCCTTGAATGGGACAGTGATGATACCTCAGAACCAAAAAATTCCCAAACGCCCAACCTTAGATGCTGTGATAAATGTGATAAATTACCCAACAGACAATATTCCAACTGCGAGAGTGCCCCCACTTCCTCCAGAGAGGAACAACTCCTCGTATGTTGCTGTGCGCCACACGCCGCAGAACTCGGACTCCACCATTACTTACAGTTCCCACCCCCCATCACCGCTATTGCCGACGCAACAAAGTAATTCGAGCTCATATTTTCCCAAGTCCCCTCCGCCCAGACGTTCCTTTAACAATTCTGAATTTGCTGATGTGCAAAACTATGGCAGTCATGGTCATGGAAGTCAGTCCCAAAACCATCATAATAACAGTGCCAAGGTGAACAACACAAGAAATCCCCCTCGTATGCCTCATATTCAGAGTCCAGCTATGGGACAGTTTCGTCTGGACCCAGGACCCGAAAGACAGGGTCCAGGTATAAGACGGCGCCCTGCATCGGGACAAAAACGGGATCAAACGAATTCCAACAGGAGTTATTTATCTCCTACTAGTCATAACCCCCCACGAATGGACTATGGTCAGTTTGGAGGGCGGTCCAATAACACAACCCCAGAACCATTGTCCCCTCCACAGCCATTGCCTCATGCTCCTAGTCTCTTCACAGATAGGCCACCTGGTGGAAGATCATACCCTACACCTAGCCCAGCATCTCGTAGGTGAGTAGTCTTTTATTCTTTAGTAGAGACCAGTTTACTAATAAGAATATGTTATCATTGCGAAACAGATCTGATATTTAAGTTGCTGCAGAGTGTGCTTGTCTTGCCCTTTGTTTCATAATATTTTAGTCCAACCATGAAAAAATACGTTGTTGGATGCTGTTTCCCTACCTTAATAAATTTTATATCAAATTTATATCTAATTTTTATAAAGTTTTCTTTAATTTTATAAAGTTTACGCTGCCTGTAAAAACTTTACCAACCTACTTACCTACTAATTAAATACTGGGTCGGGAAATGGCAAACAAATGATTAAGATGACCATCTGCTACTTTTAATCTGTATGTTTGATAATCTAGTTCGATGCCAACTCCGTCTCAGCCCGTCATTGCCAAGCAGCACATCGTCCAGCATGCCACCACGACTGTCCACATGCCACCGTTCAGCTCACCACCCAGCACATTCCCAGACAGCATCACGGAGCTGGACCATCTGCCACCATATCATCACACGCCCAATTCTGAATGGACGAGCTCTCCAAGCCCCTCCCAGATCTCGTCCCTGGAAAGCAGCTTCACGCCCACGCCCGGTGAGCAGTATCCGTATTCATCATTCCCGAGTATCTCCCCCGTGGGGCGCTTAGATCAGGAGATCAACTCCTATATCAACAAGAGGTATCCGGACAAAACGGACCGCTTCCGGATACCGTCGACTCCCAGCATTCAGACTAATGATACGTCCGGATCAGTGGAAGTCGGTAAGTTCATCTGTAGTTTTTAGCTCGACTATTCGAAGAATAAGAGAGCTTATGTAATCACCACGGGGTCGGCGTCCCACATCAAGGTTTGCGTGTAAGCTGTGTTTACAAGTCTATATCTCTTACATTTCTTATCCTAGCACAACCAAATTTGGCCATGGGCTTCCTTATAGCATTATCTTAAGGGCTGCATAAGCAATTTTGGTTCCTGTAACCAATGGGCTCCCATGGAACCCAAATTATGATAGGCCATAAAATGTGTCCCGTTTCACATCAAATTTTGCGTTTAAGCTGTGTTTACAAGTCTATATCTCTTACAATTCTTACCCTAGCACAATCATATTTGGCCATTAGCTTCCTTTTAGCATTATCTTAAGGGCTGCTTAAGTAATTTTGGTTCCTGTAACCCATGGGCTCCCATGGAACCCAAATTCTGATAGCCCTTAAAATGTGTCTGTTTCACATCAAATTTTGCGTGTAAGCTGTGTTTACAGGTCTATATCTCTTGCATTTCTTGTCCTAGCTGAACTAAATATTGGAATTGGTTTCCTTATAGTATGTTGTAAAGGGTTGGGTAATTAATTTTGTCTTTTGCAAATTTTGGGCTCCAATGGAACCCAAATAGTGATGGCCCATAAAATGTGCAATAAAGGCAGATCTAGGTTTGCACGTAAGCATGTATATATCTATAAATTTGGTTTGGGATTTCTTATAGCATTATGCATCTTATTCATACTTCTCTCATATTGGGGCATGGGCTCCCTCCTCCCCCAGACCCCACTCCCCCCCTCCCCACCCCGCACCCCTCCACAACTTTTTTTTTTTTTTACATATTTCTGTGTTTTTTTGGTCGATTCTTACACATATGTTGCCCCCTCACCACCACCCCCACCCCCCCCCCCCCCTCCACCCACCCCTGCCTCTCCCCCTCACCACACTTGAAACTCTATTTTTTATTTTTTTTTACATATTTCTGTGTTGTTTTAGTCAATTCTTACACATATATGTTGCCCCCTCCCACCCACACCCCATGCCCTCCCCCGCCTCTCACCCCCCCCCCCCCCCCCCCCCCCCCCCCCCTGAAACATTTTATTTTTTTTTACATATTTCTGTGTTGTTTTAGTCAATTCTTACACATATATGTCGATCGCCCCCGTCCCCCCCCCCCCCCCCACACTTGAAACTATTTTTTTTACATATTTCTGTGTTGCTTTTGTCAATTCTTACACATGTTGTCCCTTCATCCCCTGCTCCCCCACCCCACCCCACCCCCACACACTCGAAACTAGAATTTTTTTTTTTTTTTTACATATTTCTGTGTTGTGTTGGTCAATTCTTACACATATATGTTGCCCCCTCCCCTCCCCCCCCCCCCCCCCCCCCCCCCCACTCCCACCACCCACCACCCCTCTTGAAACTCTATTTTTTTTTTGTTTTTTTACATATTTCTGTGTTGTTTTAGTCAATTCTTACACATATATGTTACCCCCCACCCCCATGCCCCCCGCCTCTCACCACCACCACCACCCCATATATGTTGCCCCTCCCCCGCCCCCCACACCCCAAGTCCACCCCCCACTTGAAACTATTTTTTTTTTTTTTTTTACATATTTCTGTGTTGCTTTTGTCAATTCTTACACATGTTGCACCCTCATCCCCTGCCCCCCTTCCCGCCCCCTCCCCCGAACCACACACTTGAAACTAGAATATTTTTATTTAATTTTTACATATTTCTGTGTTGTGTTGGTCAATTCTTACACATAGCTTCTTACACATAGCTTCTTACACATATATGTTGCTCCCTCTTCTCCCCCACCCCCACACACACATTGTTTTTTTTAGTTTTTTTTTACATATTTCTGTGTTGTTTTGGTCAATTCTTACACATAACTATGATACCCCACCTCCCCTCACCCACCCCACCCCCACGCTCGAAATGGAATATTTTTATTTAATGTTTATTGTTTTTTTACATATATCAATTTTTACACATAGCTTCTTACACATATATGTTGCCCCCTGCACCCCATTCCCTGCCTCTCCAACTCCCCACCCCCCACCCACCCACCCACACACACACACACACTCCCCACACTAGAAATATTTTATTTTTATTTTGTTTTACCATATTTCTGGGTTGTTTTGGTCAATCCTTACATAGCTTATTACACATAGATGTTGCCCTCCCCACCCTCCGCCTCTCCCCCATCCCTACTCAAAACACGATTTTTAAAATATTTTTGCGTTGTTTTGGTGAATTCTTACATAGCTTCTTACACATATATTTTGCCCTCACCACCCCCCACCACCCACCCCACCCCCACTCAAAACTTGATAATTTTTTTTACATATTTCTCTGTAGTTTTGATCAATTCTTACACATAGCTATGTTGCGCCCCCAACCCCACCCCACATTGTTTTAGCCTTGTTTTCTGATGGAAAATACTAGCTATATAATTTATTATTCTTTGAAAAATTGAATAGTCGAGCTGCGCTGTTCTCTGACAGCTCTTGTTTAATTATTAGCTCTACTGGCCGAGCTTATGGGACTACGAGTTGTCCGTCGGTCGTCCGTCCATCCATCCATCATCCGTTAACTTTTGCCTTGTGAACACTCTAGGGCCTTCATTATTAATCGGATCTTTATGAATCTTCGCCACAGTGTCTTTATATTAATGAAAGCTCGGAAACTTAGAAAACCAGCCAGATCGGATTAGTTTCACCGGAGTTATGGCCCTTGTTTTGCTGAAAAATGCCATATTAGGCCTCGTCTTCCTTGTGACCACTCTAGCACCTTCATTTATTATTTGCTCTTTACCAAACTTGTCTGATTTCAGTGAAACTTGGCCGTGATCAGTATCAAGCCTAGTTGTGCATGCCAATGCCGTGTTCTAGTTGAATGAGTCTGGCATAGTTACGGCCCTTAAATGTTATAATGTACAAACTTTTCGAGATTAGTCACTTCTGAACTCACAGCCCGATTTCAGCGAAACTTTGTAGGGATGATCAGTACCAGGCCTAGTTGTGCATAACATCGCCGTATTACGGTTGAATGATTTTTGGCAGAGTTATGGCACTTTAAAGGTTTTAGTACATAAACTTTGTCTGGACTAGTTTTTCTGAACGCCTGGCTGGATTTCAACGAAACTTTGCAGGAATGATCAGTAAAAAGCCTAGTTGCACATATCAGTGTCATGTTCCCCACCACAGACTCCATATAACCAATAGAGGGAATACAGGCCCTCATGGGCCTCTTGTTATTTATGTCAGATATATGTCACATTATTATTAACGGTGTTATATGATATTACAATGAATATTGTCACTTCCCGCTTATGTGTATAAGTAGGTCTTGTAAGAAAATATAAATACAAGTTCTTTTATACACTGTTACCAGGCACATCGTCATTCACAGCAAATATTCATTTCCATAATCAAACTATTGAATTAGAATTTATTGAAAACACAATGTCATGTTTTAAATTTAATATAGAAGTGTATGATTCGAAAGATAACAAATATCTAAAGGCCTAAACTATCACTCAAGAAACCAAAGCCTCAATGTTCTCTTTTTTTCAATTCTTTTTCTCTTTTTCACTATCTTATTTGTACGCTATCAGCGTCTTCCACAGGGCATTTAAGAGCATGTTCCCCCTATCCCTTAATTCTAAAATCTGATTTCCCACTACTCCTTAACTGACCCCCTATCCTTTGATCTCTCTGCCCTTTCCCTTAAAAACACCAATAAACCGGCAAAATGCATTATGCCTGTCAATAAAGAGCTCCTTATAGGCTATACTTCAATAAACTGGCAAAATGCATTATGCCTGTCAATAAAGAGCTCCTTGTAGGCTATACTTCAATAAACTGGCAAAATGCATTATGCCTGTCAATAAAGAGCTCCTTGTAGGCTATACTTCAATAAACTGGCAAAATGCATTATGCCTGTCAATAAAGAGCTCCTTGTAGGCTATACTTCAATAAACTGGCAAAATGCATTATGCCTGTCAATAAAGAGCTCCTTGTAGGCTATACTTTTTAAAAATCCTTTCATTTACAGTTGAAATATACTTCAATTTGCATCTAAATAAATCATGATCCCTAAAAATATTGGTCAACCGAAGGATAACTCCCTCCCACTCCACCCCATCGTATTCATATTCAATTCCCCCTATCCCTTAAATTATTTCTGTGGAAGACCCTGACTATATATACTAAGATACCTCAACAACTTATGTTACATTCCTTAACTAACCTAAAATCTAAAGTGATTAAATAAACTAACCTAAAGTTTGATATAATATACCTTACATCTAATAATAAGAAGACTAACGGTACATAGTTACACCATCTCATATAATAGGTGCCTAAGGGAGCCTCTTACCAGTAACATGTTCTGCATAACGTATCTAAGTATTATCTAAATCTTGATTTCCTTAAGACTCGCGATGTCCCGTTAGTTTTTCTACATAACTTGCATTTGCTCAATCATTGATATTAATTATAAGAACAGTATAAAGGAAATTGTTTTTTCATATTACTAACTGTTGATTATATTGCACTAATAATATATTTAAACCTATGTCAGAATAATAAAAAAATTAAAACTGAAATTTTTTGTTTAATTATTTGCAAGCAATTTTAAAGTCAAAATGATACTGAATTAATACATCGAGACACAATTTTAATGCTTAATAACAACTTCAAGATTGCCGTGTGTCCCCTTAAAAATGTTTGCAATATAGATAAAGTAACTTGAAGTATTAGGCAATAGACCATAAACCGATGCTGTAACTCAAGCTAAGAACTGATGTAATCTACAGTAAGCACAATGTCTGCAGCAGCAGTATACTAGATAAAGACTGCTTATTAATCACAGAATAAATGGAGGATATTTGTTTGTTTAGAGTGAATATAGGATTTATTTTCAACGAGAAGTGAGAAAGCTTATATTTTCATGTGTGCTTTAACTTATGCAGAAAAAACATAATGCGCCAAAACAGTGACAATAATGTCAACAACGTCAACAGCGTCATTACATCATTTTTGGTATTTCACATGTGAAATATAAACAATGAAAATATAAGGTTTAATTATGCTGTTCATATGTATGAACC
>JAWPHD010019245.1:0-36519 GCA_037043455.1 Cyrtodaria siliqua
ACGTCTTATTCAATATCGATATATAAAAACATTTTACAATTATATTGATATATATAATCATTTTTCCAATATCGAATTTAATAGACCATTAACAAGGTTTCTGTTTTAAAATACGGCATTTAGAACAACACATCACAGGAATGTACCGTTCCTACTACAATGAGATCGCTCACTCATCTTGGGACAAATTATCGGAACAATCAAGGATTGCAGATCGTGGCATTTTGTTAATATTCTGTTTAAATACCGCAACAAACCAGACCGCGCCAAATTAGAGCATCGGTCCATAATATGGATCCGAGATTTATATAAGGCAACACTGTTTTAAATCATACAATAGTTAAGAGAATTTAAAAAAAATAGAAGATCTATAAACGAAACTACAACGGAATAAATCTGATTGGTTCCGACAATTTAGGCATTTGAGTACTCTGCAATATTCAATAATCAATGAATTAATGACATGCAACTGATCAAATCGTCGGTTAAAATGTTTAATAGGTTTAATTCAAACTGTTTTTAAAAACCTCGCGGGTCCCGTTAGTTTTTCCACATAACTTGCATTTCTTCAATCCTTAATATTAAGTATAAGAATAGTACGAAGCAAATTGATTTGCACTACTCTACCAACTGGCGATTATATTGCACCAATATTATATTTAAACCTAATAGTATGATAAAATAAGAAGAAATGCATGAGAACTCAAATTGTATTTATGTATATGTAAGCAGTTTTAACGTCCAAATTGGGGGGATTTATTTTAACTTATTAATAAATCGTAACGCTAATTTTAATGATTGATAAAAAACGTCAAGCTAGCCCGTTTGCCTTTAAACCACTAATTCAACAAATCTATTCAAATAACGGCATAATTTAAACATATTTTAAAAAAAAGTTAAATATTTTTACTTATAATTTAACTTACCGTGTGTCTGGGAGACTGGCTACAGATAGGTAATAATGACAAGTGAGGCATGATGTTTCTGTATTTATACACTCTGTCCAGACTGGTTTACGTCATCCACATGTCAGGTTATGGAACGTCTGTCAAAACGTTACTTCCGGTTTGCTGTAAGGCTAGTTAATAATCACTGTGGTCTTGTTTTACATATGCACTGTTTGCCAAGCACATGGTTAAACAAACATTCTATTTTAAATTACACTTCCATCTCCTAAACTATTTATCACTAACCCGCCAAATAACGTCAAATTACACTACAAAACTGTTATTAAACGTGTTCTTAAAATACCCCGTGATTGAATATGCGTAAAATGAATATGAGTTTGTAGCTATTAATTCGACACTCCAGTTTTGGCTTTGTTCCTGGTTTAAACCGTTTAATAATAATCTGTGTCTGTAGAGTTTGGATTTTCAAAATGTGTAAGTTATAATTATAACCTCGATCGTCCGCAAGGTCTAGAAACGGGTGTAACAAGGTCGTAAAATATACCTGTTGATGGCGGGATAGTGACTCTCAGATTGGTGAAAACAGTCTTTAAATTAATAAAACAAATCTCAAATATGTGTAAAAAAAGCAGCATAACCATTAACAATTCTAAACGATAAAAGAATGAATGAAAATGGTGTTTACGGCACGTCGAACCTATAAATAGGCCCATATTGTGCTCAAAAACGGATGAAAAATGAAACGAAAAGGAATACTAAGTTATTCAAAAGTAATGTAAACGTATATCGTTAAAAGTATTTGCAAATAAGGGACGATATGGTAAAAAGTATTAACTATATATATGTAGATCAGCAAATGCCCGTCAATAGGTATATAAACAAGTAAATGCATAATATAAACATATTAAAATGAATCATTAACAGAACATAACATGTCTCTATTCACTTAAACTGTGCTGGTGTTCATGATAAACAAAAGCAATACATACAGATTCAGTATATTGCGTAATAATTGAGGCGTAATGACAATAACATTCAAAAATAATTATATTAAATAGTGTAGGTTTTTAACGTATATATAATAATGAATGAATTAATGTGGTGTTTTAAACGGCACGTCGACACAAAAGTAGGGTCAGTACTGTGCGCAAAGAACTGATTGAAAGATGAAGAAATGAAGTAGAAAATAAAAATTGAATGTTAAGATATATAAAGATAAAACTAATTTACAAATAAGGGTTGAAATGGTAGAAATAATAAACTATGTATAATATAAATCAACAAATGCCCGTCAACGGGTTATAAACCAAGTAAATATATACAAGAACATATTATTAATGATTTTAGGGAAAGTCTGATTATTATAAAGATATTGTATAGTCTGATTTCTTTCAGGAAATCTAAACAAGACTAAATTCTATAGTATCAAATAACTCTTTCATAGTTTTATCATTGTAGTTACCTTTGACGCATAGGATATAATAAACGATTGGATGAACTCCTATTTTATTTTTTTTTATATAACAAGTTGCATTGGTGAAATCACTAACCACAATATGAAGTAGGGAATTATACTTAAACATAGTAAAGTATTATTATTGTGTTTAACTATGTAAACGAAGCAAAAAGGATTTATTGATATATTTACCTAACAGGAGTGTTTCTTATTTACTGTTGCTTTTAAAGAGAAGCGTACATTTAGACATTCTTTATAGGGCTATATCGATATATAGAAACGCTTTAAATACAATGTTCTTAGAATAAGATACAATGGACATATTGAAATCAAAATGTATAACTCGTCTTTCAGGTTCATTAAAGTTTGCAAAGCTGACATGCACGATTATTTATTTCTATTTCTTTCTCTGCCGAATCGACAATATGCAATGCGATATGTGTAAATTTCTTAGATGATGTGCGTAAACTGTAGAGATTAATAACTATCCAAGTATGGTTCAGGGGCAGACCTTTACTTTAACTTCTTTATAACAACGTAAGTAACTTGATCGTATCAACTTGGCTCTGATTCTTGTTAAACATTCATCTAGTAAATCATTATTAAAAACGACATAAGAATTCGTTGATTAGTTTCTACAAATTTGGGTTATTGCAGTAATGTACAATCCAACCCAATTTCTCTAGCAATATTTTAACATTGAGACTAGTTTGCATATCCCTGTTCCAACATCTAGTAAATATTGACTCTCTTAAATATTTTATGTTGATATTTTCAAATATTACATAATTTATAAAAAACATACATATCTATTTATATCAAGTGGAAATCTTCCCAGTTCCCCATAAAACGGCACAATTGCTTGTGGATATCTCTTCCCAGTTCCCCATAAACGACAGAAAATGCTTGTGGATAATCTCTTCCCCAGTTCCCCATAAGCGGCACAACGGCTTGTGGATAATCTCTTCCCAGTTCCCATAAACGGCTACAATTGCTTGTGGATAATCTCTTCCAGTTCCCATAAACGTCACAATTGCTTGTGGATAATCTAACTCCCCAATAACTAGTTTACGGAACATTATAATGTAAGTTTTCGAAGTCTAAACCGCTAGAAAATGTACATAGTTTAGGATCTGTAAACGTATATCAACGTCTAGTAAAAGATGACTCCTCTTAAATATTGTATGTTGATATTTCACTATTACATATATTAAACAACATACATATCTATTTATATAAAGTGGAAATCTTCCCAGTTCCCCATAAACGGCACAATTGCGTTGTGTATAATTCTCTTCCAATTCCCCATAAACGGCAACAATTGCGTGTGGTTAATCTCTTCCCAGTTCCCTAATAAACGACACAATTGCTTGGTGATAATCTCTTCAAGTTCCCCATAAACGTCACAATTGCTTGTGGATAATCTAACTCTTAATACTAGTTTACGGAACATATAATGTAAGTTTTCGAAGTCTAAAACCGCTAGAAAATGTACATTGTTTAGGATCTGTAAACTAATATTGGGAGTTATATTATCCACAAGCAAATTTATGGGGAACCGAGAAGTTTTCTAACATTTTCTCAACGATAAACACTTTACTAATTATACGTCTGTTATAAGATTCCAATTTTAATGATAGTCCTCAAGTGAGGCATATTTACAATAAAAGCAATTCAGCACCCAACAGAGAGTGTAGAGAATAGTGTTGAATGAGTTCAATGATATATAAATAAATAAATAAATAAATAAATAAATAAATAAATAAATAAATAAATAAATAAACAAATTAATCAATAAATCAATAAATAAATAAATACTTACTTATTTATTTAAATATTTATTGATTTAATAAATAAATAAATAAATAAATAAATAAATAAATAAATAAATATTTAAATAAATAAATAAATAATGAATAAATAAATATATAAATAAATAAATAATAGTCCATAGTCCATTTATCCAGCGAGAGCAGACGGGACATAATTTCTAATTAAAATAAGCCATTTTATTAGATCAATTACGATCATGCACTATATGGTTGACAGTCATGTATTATATAGTTGAACGGTCATGTACTATATGGTTGACATTGCTCATAGCCTAAAATATGCATTTGGTTGAATAGTTCACTGGACCATACCCTATCTATTTTGGATCTGTTTTTATAAAAATGCGGACCAATAGTCATTAATATACTTATATTTGGAGTAGACATATTACTCGACCATAATGCTAAATTTTGAAATTAAAATATCCCGCTCTATTTTTCTGTCCGTGATATCAAAACCTTGTCCATTTTTCAATTATTTTTCTGCAATGGACCACTTTTCTTTTTTTTAAATATATCTTTTAAAAATGTATTGATACTTAACAATTTATTTCACATAAAAAAAACAGCTTTGACTAAAATTGTACCAAATATTTCTGATATAAAGGGTACAATTTCTGCCGAAACTATGGTCACATCAATAGTGTTGAATTACTGTGCTGGACATTATTCATGCCTAAAAGAAGCATTTGGTTGAAAACTCCGCTTGACGATATCCCATCTATTTTTGGAACTTTTTTTTTAAGATGACGAACCAATAGTCCATGCATAATGCATGGATACAGAAACGTTTAAATGTTTTACATGAAAAGTGTTTTCAAAAAATATTCAACACTTTCGTTACAGTTAAAGCATTCAAATTATAATTTCAGATATGAAAAACACCATCGAAACACCTCAAGTGAGAACAACCAAATATGTTTACAATCATTCCATTGTGAATGTGTTTCGGATGTGGAATGTCGTGGATGTGGGAATGTCGTGGAAAGTTTATAATATACATATGCATCCGGAGACATTCCCTACTCTTACTAACGAATTAATACTTTGGTTGTTTACTTCCTCGGATACCGACCAATACAAGGGACCTCTCGGTTTACGCCCCCCCACCCACCACCTCAACCCCCGAACCATCCGACTGTCCGAGGCTAAGGGAACGTGTCTTGCAACAAGAACAAACAGACGAAACTCAACGGCGTCGATGATATTAACTACATAAAACCAGTATTAAAAACATAAAACAGCGGAACATTAATCAGTATATGCCTACTGACCATAACAAAATAACGCACATGTTTAGCAATTTTAATATCAAGAAACACACGAAAGAAAACAGTACAAACGGTTAATACAAGGACTTGCAGTTTTATCCATGTTACATATAGCTTTTTCGTGAATTAAACCGTTTTATAATACGTTATGAACCCTGTGTACCGTTTATGGCGCGTTATTCGTAAATTTTGCAATAACACCATAAACATGCCGTTCTTTGACAAATTTACTGTTTCCGACCATATATTTAGATGTGTATTGTATGATCAGTAAAATACCACTTGCGGTGATTGTATCTGTATAAAATAGTTGTGGTTTATATGTGACATGTCCATCCGAAAACGACGAAAGTCATCCATTCTCACGAATGACTGAACAAAGTAGAGGATTCTCGATTATAATTATATGAACATGTAACACTGCAATCCTTTCCGGCTCGTACTCGCTATACCTTATCCTAAAATCTTGGAAATATCTATACAAATAAAGTGGTTTTCCTACCTCACTCACATGTCTCCGATCGATGTCAACAGGAAATACCGATAATGGAACGTTAGCATAACCGTAAATTCAACGTATATGACACGTTCTAGGTTAGACAGGGTGAATTCAGTAAGAGTGAGGTTTGATGCAACCTAGAACATCGTTTAAATCCCAGCGGCCTTTTTGCATTGCTTATTAACATAGTAAGTGTTGCTTATTTAATACGTGGTTTTGGCTGACTTTGTTCTGTGATAGTAGATATAAAAGTCAAACAGAAAATGTAGCATTCAAGGACCACAGTCAACCTAAAGTACGCATAGAAACAAACAACAATTATAAATATGACTAAAAGCCAGATATGACATAACAAGCACAAAAGGGTTGCAAATAGGGCTACCGCCTTGGAACGGTCAGTGGCAAATAAGGAGTTACATTTCCTGTTCGACTTTTGTACATATTTGTTTTAATGATGCTTATATAGTCAGGGTTCAATTGTATTTCTGTGAAAAAAATTGTCCTATACGCTTTGAAAAGTTGATTTTATGACACTCTAAATGGTATTATACAATAAATCCATTGGCATCATTTTTTTCAATTACCACAATGGCAGCCATCTTGAAATTAAAAATGGCCGTCATTTCTTACATGTTTTGACTAGTTGTGCATTGATTGAACTTAAATATTGATACTTTATTGGTATTTTATTACAATTAATGATGTTCGAAAATGTTACAAATGTTTTGTATTATATTAAATTTTAATTTGACTAGAATGTTTATTATTTAACAAATTATATGTATTGTTTTAAAGCTGAAAGTTGGTTACAGTTTATTTTTAAGATAATATTCTCGCATTCTTGTGTAAAGATAATTGTGTTTCACTTTAGATACTTTCTTTACTTATTCCACCTGACCCCACTGTTTTATTACATTGATACTGTACAGGAACGTTGGGGGTACAGCTGTTGAGGCGTTTTCGGGCAAGAGGGGTGGGGGAAGAGAGGACGAATGAACCTTCCCGTTTAAAATGTTATTGTTCTTTATATATCTATTTTCCGACGCTCCCTGTTCATCTAAAATGCATTAAAACGTGCTTATGTATTGCTAACAATTTCAATGACCAGGTAAATACACTAATGCCCAGTTACAGTTTGTTACTTTGAAATAATTGCTATAGGGAATATTGTCTAAAAAGTAATGTTATATAGTGGTGGAAAAAAACAAGTTAACGTTTTAGCTATATTAATCCAAACACGTTTTTGACAGTTCATTATTGTTTTAGAACCACAATAAAAACATCCCCCGTATCGTGCAAATGTATGTCTAGCAGTGAATTACAGCTGTACACATGCTATTCCCCAACCTCCTGGGTCAGTTGTGTTTTCTTGTTTTGTATACTCTGTATTAAGTAAACATAAATATACCACACATAAGTCGTATCACAACGCCATTTATATGACCTTTTGTGACAGATCCAGTTATTGCGTGTAATACAGGGCATTAGGTATTGGTAATAATAGACATAAAAATCGAACAGGAAAAACAGCATTCAAGGACGACAGTCAACCATAAACACACACAGAAAGACATCACAAACACAAAAGGGTTGACAATAGGGCTAGCTACCGCCTTGGAACGAACAGTGGCACAAAAAGCCGTTGGTAGGTTAAACCAGGTTCTAGGGTGTACCAAACCTCTTCGTCTCGATACCAGTTAATAGTCGAGGTCTTTGTCCCGTTTGTGCACAACGCCTCAGGATCAACAAAAAACCTAGCGTGAAAAAGTCAGCAGAAGCTCCACAACTAATTCTTTCCAAGGCATATATTACCATTAGTATGACAGCTTACCCTGATGTATTCAGCGCTATTCGGTACGGACACTATGGTTTGCAACTGTAGTCTTGTGCTGTGATAGTTGGATAAGTTCATTTATGAGATACAATTTGAGCCGAATCTTGGTATTATCAGACTAAATGTCATGTTTACAACTGATAGGTGTTTCATTGTCTATCAAGACATCTTCAGAGTCAGTTTTGTTAGTGTGAATCATATCCTTTATCATCATCTGCTTTATACGTTATTTTCAAATATAACTCAAAAACAAAGTTAGATACTGTCATTAACTTGGGTGACTATACAAGAGAGCGGTTTAGTGTAACGGCTGTAAAAGTCTCCCCGTGCTACGAATCAGTAGTGTTATTTTTACCTGTCTTTGTTACCAACTAGGTCAATTTAGATAACTTTAAAGTAGAATACCACTTAAGCCGGTGCTTGGGGGCTTGAGATGTTTGCTTTTAAATCGCCTCTCATGAAAACCGAGTCGTCGGCTACTTTATTCTTTTGGTTGTGTTTGTTGTTAGATACTGTCATTAACTTGGGACGATCACATGGTCTCTGGAAGAACCATAATCTTAAACGTAAATTTAAGAAAGTCTTTACTGTTGCAGACCTTGATTCTATTTATAAAATTTCGGGTAGGCACGCCCTCCTTAGCAAAGTAGTCAGTCTGTCATTTTCTTGCTTACAGAAACTTGACGAAGAAGCGGAAGCCATTTATGTCCGTACTAATCCATTATATGAGGTTGCATCTATTATTCAAAGTTACACGCAACATATTTTGCGTCCACATATAGATGCTCCATCTGACCATCAAAGGCATTTTTTGAAGATAACTTATGTTGATAAAGGCATTGATTTCATTAATTTAGCCGGTATTTTTAATGATATGCGGGTGACTGACACAATTCCAAAGTATTTCAAGAATATTGAGACTCCTGTTATATGTTACAAGTATAAGAAATCTACTAGAAATCTTATTTTCAATTATAATAGGATCGTTTCTGATCTTGAGATCGAGAAATCTATTCCTACTGATTGAGATTGTCAAAATTCTAAATTTTGTTACGAACCTGCCGGTCACATTCTTACTAGAAATCTTGATGTAATTGAGGATAAGAGGATTCGGCATTTAATTGCCAAAGGGCCTAAGTATTGCCTTCCATCCAATATTGATTTTATGAAATTGCGGGTTCTTTAACGGATTTCTGTACAAAGTGGTGTAAGCGAGAAAAAGCAGATAAACATGCACTAACTGCTTGGATGAAAACTATTTCAGAAATTGTTGAATTACGTATTTTATTTTACGAATCAAATCCATCCCTGCTTCCACGGCCTTCCACTCACAATTTACGACACCTTAAGAAGGGTATTCAGAATTTACATACTAAATTTGCTCTAGTTCCAGCAGACAAAGCTTCCAGCAATATAATTATTGTCTGACGACTACATTATATCAATACTTTGAATGCTGAACTAGCGAGCACTTCTGCTTATCTAACTACACCTCTGCTGGAGACGGACATTGTTTCCCAGCATGTGACCTTTATGGAGACTATAAAGGTTTCTGTAATTAGTAAGCAGACGAAGCTCCCTAAAATGTACTGGATACCCAAACTTCACAAAAGTCCTTACAAAGCACGTTTTATCGCTAATTCTAGTTCATGTACCACGACCAATATATCAAAACTATTGACTTCCTGACTTTCCGCGATTAAAGAACATATTGTAAAATATTGCGAAAAGGCCTTCGAGAACTCAGGAATCAATCTGTTTTGGTCTATCAAAAACTCTGGAGAAGTTCTTGACAAACTACGGTGTAAGCATTTTCATGCCTCTTCTCTAAGCACCTACGACTTTTCTACACTGTATACTACACTACCACAAAATCTTATCAAAGAAAAATTGCTTCAGCTTATTCAGAAAACATTTGCTAGAGAAGGTACAACTTTTCTAGCTTGTAATAATGTCAGGGCTTTCTTTACTAACTCCCCCATTGATAAGTATAATATGTGGACTTGTACTGATGTTTTTTGAGCCTTATCTTTTCTTCTGGATAACATCTTTATAAGATACGTTAAAACTATTTACCGCCAGGTTGTTGGTATTCCTATGGGTACTAACTGTGCGCCACTTGTTGCAGATTTGTTTTTGTACTGCTATGAAAGAGATTTTATGTTGAGTTTGTCACCTGCTAGCCAGGGTGAAATTAGTGATGCCTTTAATAATACTTCTCGGTATCTTGATGACATACTCAATATTGATAATCCGTTCTTTGCTCATATGGTTCCTAACATTTATCCACCAGAGCTCACGTTGAATAAAGCCAACAGTTCGGATACAGTAGTAGCATTTCTCGATCTTCATCTCTCGATTTCAAATGATTGTATTCATACTAAAATCTATGATAAGAGAGATGATTTCAATTTTAACATCGTTAACTATCCACACCTGGATGGAGATGTACCTCGTGCTGCCTCATATGGGGTGTATATCTCCCAGCTCATTCGATTTGCTAGAGCGTGTAATGATGTTATAGACTTCAATGATCGAAATCAAGTTATTACAAGTAAACTTATTCAGCAGGGTTTTCGTTATCACAAACTACGTAGATCTTTCTCTAAATTATACCGCCTTAACGAGGGCCTGCTGGAAAAGTACAACACCAACCTAAAAACACTTCTGCGACTAGGCATATCACAACCCTCATTTAATGGGGATGTGGTCTATAAACTTCGAAAGTTAAAGGGGTCTGACGGGTTTCCTGACCGCTTTACAAATTTAATCAGGAAGTTCGTCAGAAAAGGATATAACCCTTTGGGTTTACAGCGCACTGCATGTTCAGTGATTGACCCCTCTACAGTCGGTCATTACGCTTCACTTTTCACTTGTGCGATGACTGGACTACCTCTTGGGACTCTATGAGTGTACCTACTGAAACCCCAACTAAGGGAGGTGGGTGCATGAGCTTTCGTCCCTCGGGTTTTCTGGTCGTACCCTAGATTGGTTTTCTCTTTAGCTGCAACTACTATGGTTGTTCAGTACGATTCTGGATACATCCTGAGATGTTTATTATTTTGTATGTATATCTTTAGTTAGTTTCTCTGGATGTGGACTTTATTGTTAGAGATTTCCATTTGATGGGATGTAGTTTTGTTTACACTTTCTTGTCTATTTGGGCGCTGAAGACAGCATAATAGCGAGGAATGTGCGCATATAAAATCGATTCAAGCTAACCAGTAGGCCTTATTGCCTTCTGACCGTTCCAAGTCGGTAACCCTGTCTTCACCAATCTTTCTGTTGTATTTTGTCTCTTTCTTTGTAGTTTCAAGTCCTTGTTTGCAGTACAGTGTGGACCTACGATGCCATCTACGTTCGGACGCTGTGGTTTCTATAGGACCCTATATATCAATTTGGGTGACTATAGAATAGAGCGATTTAGTGTAACGGCTACGTATCAGTAGTGTTTTTTTTAGAATATCGCTTAAGCCGGTGCTAGCGGGCATGAGAGGTGTTGCTTTTAAATTACCTCTAATGAAAACCGAGTCGACTACTTTATTCTCTTGGTTCTGTTTTGTTGTTTCAAAGGATCTGTATTTATTTACCTATAGTTATTGTACCTGCATTACTGCTTGTTTTACTGCTTTATTATATATGGTCAATATTTCAAAACCCCATCATCTTGGCTTTAGACTAGATCTTCTAGTGCATGGTTGTGTTCATTTTCTTCTGACAGTACTAGAGAGGGACATCATCTTTTATCTCCACGTCATTGAAATCAAAAATAAATACTTAGTAGTTTGAACCTGTTTTACAGAGATCTATACTCCTTTCAGAGTTAGCAGCAACAAACATCCGTGCCGGGAGACATGTTGTGTCTTCATTTGGTGAACGTTTGTTTTCCTTCAGCTTTCCTTCAGCTTTGGCCTCTTCATCAATTCATTCTATATGAGAAATTTAACTTTAAGTCATTTTGACAAAAAGATTGGCAGTACCCTTTATTTTATCTTCAAGAAATCTCAACTCTTGAGGTTTTTGTTCCAGTGATATTCTCCTTTGTCAGGATGGTAGACAAATACTTTCCTTTGATATTAAATTTCAGCTCATATTATGTCTATTGCTTTAAACTGACCTGATGTAAGTTGATGGTGCTTCTGCTGTGAAGTGTGTCTGGTATGTCAAAGGATAGTGTGATTTGTTGAGAAATGTTCACCAACTCTGGTGCCGAAAAAAAACATCAGGATGGTTGCTGGATAATTTGTTAAGGGCAATATTCAAAGTTACGCGCTGGTGTATTAATGATGGAAGAGCATGATGTTGGTCAGTGCTTGTATAATCTGACACTTTAATTGTGACAACAGATTTCATGATTTTAATACTGTAATATCTGGTCTTTAGTGTCTATTATTTTGTATGTATATCTTTAGTTAGTTTCTCTGAATGTGGACTTTATTGTTAGAGATTTCCTTTTGATGGGATGTAGTTGTGTTACACTGTCTTGTCTATTTGGGCTCTGAGGACAGGATAATAGCGAGGATTGTGCGCATATAAAATCGATTCAAGCTAACCAGTAGGCCTTATTGCCTACTGACCGTTCCAAGTCGGTAACCCTGTCTTCACCACCCTTTCTGTTGTTTTTTGTCTTTTTCTTTGTAGTTTAAAGTCCTTGTTTGCAGTACAGTGCGGACCTACGATGCCATTGCGTTCGAACGCTGTGGTTTCTATAGGACCCTATATATCATTTAACAATCTGATAAACTGACACAGTTGTCTCATGGAATGAGTTTCTCGAACATCTGGATTATCAGCCTTTTTGTGTAGGTTATCAGCGCTTGACAACTCATTTAAGAATTTGTTAAATAATGGTCGAGATTTCTTGTAAGTATTTCTTCATAATAGTATTTGTCAGTTAAATAAATCAGACTGTGATTGGTCAGTGATTGGTCAGTGATTGGTCCACAAAAAATCTAGGGATTCTGAGACTAATGTTTACCAAAGTGATAAACGCATTTAATTAATTATAATGATTGAAATAGAAACACTTCAGCATTTTAAAAGTATGACTGGTATTTGAAGTTAGGTAAACTAAACGGAATGTGTTGCGTGGGGATGTGGGGGGGGGGGACTAATGTTTACCAAAGTGATAAACGCATTTAATTAATTATAATGATTGAAATAGAAACACTTCAGCATTTTAAAATTATGACTGGTATTTGAAGTTAGGTAAACTAAACGGAATGTGTTGCGTGGGGGGTGGGGGGAGGGGGGGACGAGCGAAGGGTGCGGAGTGAACTTCGGATCCCGAAATGACAAAAATATTGTAAAATTTTAAATGAAATGTTCGTCACTAAATATGTAATTTGGATGGCAGTTTAAGGCAATGGCATGCCGTATATGGCTACAAGATATAGGGATATCTGGGTAGTTCAAAAGGCTTTAACGTAAGTCTATCCCATGAGTTGGCGTGACTTAAAGATCAATACCCGGGTACTGTAAAAGTTGTAAAATATAATATATACTGAGGAAAAAAAGTTTAGCGAGTTTTTTAGATGAAATAATACTGTATACAAGATATACTGACATTTTGGGACTTTACGCGCTGGACCCCTACTTTCATTTATTCCTTACGTCATTAAGATGTTCGACTGTTATTGATGTGTGTTTAATAAAATGTTGTCTTGATTTTACAACCAAAAATGTATTATTTCCAGGGTGCAACAAAAACTTGCTAAAATTTTCCCTCAGTGTATGTATTATCACATTGCATTTACTATTCAAACATGAGTTTTGATATATGTAATATAAACATATTGAAAACAAACAGAAAGATTTCTATTGTATTTACTTATCGAGATATACATTATTTAAAAAACAAAGTCTTTAAAAATCTCGCTTTTTAAACAAAAGCAGTATTCTCTTGGACAGATCAATGCATATAAATAATCTAATATAGTATGCAAAGTGATAAATACTAAATAATCACACAAAAACTAATCAATATTGATAGAAAATAAGTTGAAATGAATATTATACTGACAAACAAATGTAAGATTGGCGGCCATTTTGAATTAAAAGCAATACAGGTAAACAATATTGCCAATGGAGTTCTTGCAGTTTTAAGTTTAAATAAGATATTTAGAACATTTCCGAAGAGTATAGAAAAAAATTCACAGTTGCCTTATTTTTCACATTTGGCCCCAGACTAATATGTAACTGTTGCGCTTTGCTTTGCGTATACTTTAATATATTTGTTCTGTATTTACTTTAATATACTTTGCTTTGCGTATACGCGTATACTTTAATATACTTTGCTTTGCGTATACTTTAATATACTTTGCTTCTCGGATACTTTAATATACTTTGCTTTGCGTATACTTTAATATACTTTGCTTCGCGTATACTTTAATATACTTTGCTTTGCGTATACTTTAATATACTTATACTTTAATATACTTTGCTTCGCATATACTTTAATATACTTTGCTTTGCGTATACTTTAATATACTTTACTTCGCGTATACTTTAATATACTTTGCCTTGCGGACACTTTAATATACTTTGCTTTGCGTATACTTTAATATACTTTACTTCGCGTATACTTTAATATACTTTGCCTTGCGTATACTTTAATAAACTTTACTTCGCGTATACTTTAATATACTTTGCCTTGCGGATACTTTAATATACTTTGCTTCTCGTATACTTTAATATACTTTACTTCGCGTATACTTTAATATACTTGCTTCTCGTATACTTTAATATACTTTGCTTTGCGGATACTTTAATATACTTGCTTTGCGGATACTTTAATATACTTTGCTTTGCGGATACTTTAATATACGTTGCTTTGCGGATACGTTAATATACTACTTAAAGTTTGCTGAGATCCAAACCCTTTTCGACTTATTTTTGAACCCATATTAAGTATAGTTATGGTTTCATTTATATGGTTTTAGTGTAGATATGTAGATTATAGAATGATAAAATGCAATTAATCGTAACACAAAATTAATTGATAGCTTTATTTGATAGAAATATAGTTGATTTTTGTTGAAATAAATACTTAGATAGTAGACATACGATTGATTTATAGAATAATACGATCAAGGTATGTGACTTTCCAAGACATTATATATAATTTTGAGAAATCGAATTAGTTGCGCAATACGGTTATACAGGATAAAATTGACAAAGTTATAACCTGTATTGCAGAGACGGCGAGGATATCGTTATTTACAATCTCCCGTTTATTGGGATGACAATAGGTTAAGAGAGAGTTTTGGTGCAGCCTAGAACCTGGTTTAAATCCCCAGCGGCCTTTTTTTTGCCAATGACCGTTCAAAGTTTTATTCATCTTTAAAGTTGTTATTCGTTTCTTTGTGGTTGACTGTCGTCCTTGAATTCTACTTTTCCTGTTCGATTGTTATATCTACTTATACATCATGTATAACGTAATTATATTTAAAAATAATTCCAGAATTTTTTTCTTGAGAGTGTACTTATTCCTTACTTTAATAGTATCATATTTATATCATGAAATGCATTTAACTAAACCACACCGTCACATTACCCCTTTGATGGGAAACTAAAGTCTTCAAATAATAAACCAATAATAAAAGGGCAAATAAATAATCCATATACAAGTTTTGTTTTATCATAGATTTAATTATATCCAAGAAAACAATTACACGAAGAACTCCATAATCAGAACACATTTTGTTTTGGTCCCAGGAATGGATAGCAGTTCATTCTGAAAAGAGATAGAAAACAAAGCTGACTCAAGTTTCAACTCTTACGGCCTTAAAATTGAGACTGTATATACATATCAGATGAAAAGGCATTATCGAAGTGAACGTGACCATACGCCGCTGGCCATGGAATGGCATGAACATACCACATTGAAGGTTCTCCGTCATATGCATACCATCTTCAGGATGTCTCAAATGTTACTATTGATATTTTAGATATTTAGTTCTGCTCAAACCGGGGCTGGAGGGTGTGAACGGTAGCAAGCATTTTTACTACCGCTCATGAACAGTCTCAGAAAAACCGAGACTGCAATATTGTGTAAGCTTTATCGTGTTCGGCGTTTTCCAAATTCCTCCTTTCATACTCTTTTTGACATGTTAAGCTAACCATAACAATGTAGTAAGCAAGAATATTTTAATTAAAACCATAAATGACTAAATACGTTAATGAAAGAGACTGAAATTGATAAACTAACATGTAACTTATTGTTTTTAATGTATAACAAGGACAAGTAAGAAAATGAATTCATTTGTATAAAATCATGACGAAATGCGAAACATACATTGCACACAAATAACCCCTCTGAAATGAACATGTTGTTGTATGGTCAAACTAACATTTGGCATTGTGGAAATAGAGAAAGTGGAGCGAAACCCTGTGCCGAAGTCATAGCTAACTATTGGCATTATGGAAATAGAGAAAGTGGAGCATAACCCTGTGTCGAAATCAAAGCGGACAAGCAAGTGGAAATTGACACTGTGTCGGAGTCATAGTGGATATCAACTTGAGGAACAGAGAAAGTGTAATTGACGTCGCTTATAATGTCAAAGAAATGAAGTTTGACATACTAATACAACTAATGGGGCAGGGATGGTCGTCTAAAAAGAAATGGAATAATTTCGAATACAAAGTACATATTCAAAAAGGCTAAGAAATAAGTAATCATGCATTTCAAACTGAGTGTGGAATAAAACCAAACTTACCAGTTTCGAATACTTTAACCCTGTATGATTGTGAACGGTGTCGTGGCGGAGGCGGCGGAAGTGCGGTTAAACAGGCTGTTGTTGCTGAAGAGTAGGGTGCACAGGAATAACAGACCAATCAGCATCACTGAAATGTACACGTGACTGGATCAGCATATGATGTAATACATTACATAAAATAAATCAAACCGAGTATATATTTTTTTAAATATTTATCATATTCGGCGATCTCCAAATTTCCCTTCACTCTTTTTCTAATATTAATTGAGTATATTAGGTTACTTTTTAATGAGTTTATGGTAATATAAAAAAGCAAGTCAAACGTTTTCCAGAAAATCTCATTTGCGTTTTAATACATCATTTTTTTTCAAAAAGGAATACTGAACTTAACAAATATATCCCTATAAACTGGATTTAGTATGGAACATTTTGGGGAAAAATAGAGTATTTATTGCATTATTCTATCTTCATAGTTATAGTAGAAATCAGAACTTAAATTATAATTTACCGCTATAGTTATAACGACGTGGTAGAATATTAAACTTGCCTAATATATCTACAATTTTAGGCACGACTATGTAGTTGTACGGTTAGGGCAGATAGCAAAACAACTCCAGCATTACTAAATGGCGGAAACCATAGCATGTCAGCATGAAATCTGGGAGTATTAACACATATAAACAATGTAATCATCTCTTCACACAATAAGCACGTGTTACTTACATAAGCTGCTGTCTCCACCGCCGCCGCCTCCCTGTGGGACAAATGGCATGTATCCGTAACCACCACCGTAACCACCGCTACCGTAGTCGGCCAGGGCCATACCGATGGTCATGATTACGCACACAGCGGTCAAAATGGAGGTCTTCATGTTTGAGCTGTAATTTTTAATTGTAAGTATTTTTTACATTTCATATTACAAATGTCCAGTTTAGCTACCTTTATATCCCATACTTTAAATTGTATACGTGATTAGTAGACATACCAAATCATTATAAATTAACTACCATAATGAGATCAATTTCAAATGAGATTAATACATGTATTCAAAATATAGTTTGTTACAAAGACCTGTTTTAGAACTGATCGCATCCAATGTTTAATAATATATCCGGCTTGCTCAATATTTAATGTTTCACTTTTCCTAAATCAAATGCCATTAATTCCAAATAAGTCAAAAATATACGATGAACATTAAATATCGATATATACTGAAAGGAAAGAGAAACGCATACTCACAAAATTGCCTATACTACACTATTATACACACCTAATTTCGCGTAATATTCCAGATATATCTCAACGTGTTTTGTACAAAAAGGGGCTACAACTAATTACAGAAAGAAAAATTCGGCCATGTAGTAGACCTTTTAATCAAAGTATACTTTTTACACGAAATGTATACATGTTGAAGTTTCGCTTGAAAAAGTCAAGCCATTTCAGTATTATGTTTAATGTTAATAGATTGCAACATTTAAAGCCTAAGTTTGTTTACCTGCTTGAGTCAAAAATCTGTCGATAATGAAACTTTAAAGGGGTAACCATTGTTGTGTTCGGTGCTGTTTAAACTTTCTTTCCGAAAGGACATGCCTAATGTCACAATGTGCCATTCGATTAGCAGTAGCATATTAAACATACAATATATAGCGGAAATACCCATTATGCGCTTTTTTTCCTTTCAGTATAATTTTATTAAACATTTTACATTAATCAACTGTATTGATACATTTAACTATATCGATATTCGTGTTTTAAAGGGACACACACGGCAATCGTCATTGTTATATAAAATCTCGCGGCGCCCTGTTGGTTTTTCTACAGAACTTGCATCATTAATATTATTTATAAGAATATGTCAAAGAAAATAGTTTTTACGTATTACTAACGGTTGACTGTATTTCACAAATAATATATTTAAAACTATGGTAGAATAAGACAAAAAATAATAAAAAAACTCAAAATTGTATTTAATTATATTCAAGCAGGTGTAAGGTCAAATGATACTGGATAAATAAATTTCCCTGCTGGACAAACATTTCAAGACTGCCGTGTGTCCTTTAAAAATAGGGCATTCAACCAATCACAAAATGGACATTTTCCTGAACAATATTAATTTTCAACATGTTAAAGTCAACCCAGTTAATGACACGCACCGAATCAAAATGTCGGTTAAAATTAAATCTGTTTTAGTTGACTTATCAATATTACAAGAAAAAACTTTCGTTACCATGTTACAAATCTATACATATAACGGCATAATTTAAACATATTTTAAAACATAAACATTTCGATACTGTTTAATTTTACTTACCTTGTTGGGTGATTGACTACAAATAGTAATACTGACATGTGAGCACGATTCCTCAGTATTTATACACTCTGTCCAGACTGGTTACATCACGCACATGTCTGGTTATAGATGGGTGTCAAAACTTTACTTCCGGTTTGCTGTAAGGCCAGTTAATAACCACGTGAATATATATATATATATATATATGCACTCTTTGCAAAGCACAAGTTATAATAAATTATGTATTTTAAAGAAACAAACCCACCAAATAACGGCAAAACTACACTACAAACCCGTTTATCAAAATGTATCCAGGTGTATCCAGGTATTTAGGTCATATAAAAATATACATGTCAACTAATTAAAAGTACTAAAAGGTTGATTCACAGGTCCTTAAAGTATCCGTGATTGAATATGTTTAAATGAATTATACGTTATTAATTCTTAACTTTTGGGGTTTGGTCTAGCTGGATGTTTCGCCGGTTCTTAAAATACCCGTGAATAAAGATGCGTAAAATGAATTATGAGTTGTTGGTAACGATCCAGTTTTGGGGTTTGGCCGGGCTGGTTAAAACCATTTGTATTGTGTCTATAGAGTTTGGATTCTCAAAATATGTAAGTTACATATAGCCTTGTAATCAGTAGGTTTATAAACGGTGTACATGTAGATAAATGGAAATCTGTTATTACAACGTCACTGTTTAGAAAGGAGACTCAAACTTAGCCTCAAATGACACACCAATAGCGTTGTGTTGGTAAATTAATGGAAAAGGGTGTTTATAAACACTTGTATAACTTTTTTATTGCGAATGATCTTATTTTCAAGCTGCAATCCGGGTTTTAAAAAGAACATTATACTGTTTATTCAGCTGCGGAAGGCAGCTGATCCTTATATGGGTTTTATGTTTATATGTGGTTAACAGACTGTGAATCATGTAGTTGGCGATAAGCATTCTTTGCAACTTGAATTTCTAGAGAACTCGTCTAATCAAAAACTCAAAAACAAAGTTAGATACTGTCACTAACTTGGGTGGGTGTCTTTGTTACCAAATCGTCCAATTTAGGTAACTTTAAAGTATAATACCGTTTAAGCCGGTGCTAGAGGGCGTGAGAGGTGTTGCTTTTACATTCCCTTTCATGACGTTTTAATTGATCTATTTAGACACATAAGCATTGCTTTATTCTCACTTGAATCCACTGAGTTATCAATAAGAGTGCAATGTAAGACCAGAAGGCGTTATGCGGCTTTGTTTAACACCTCTCACGAACAGACTCAATAAAACCGAGTCTGCTACTTTATTCTCTTGGTTGTGTTTGTTGTTTCCAACGGATCGACCTTACCTGTATTTATTTACATATAGTTATTGAACCTGCATTACTTCTTGTTTTACTGCTATATTATCTATGATCAATATTTGTTATCTCTTGCCATGTTCAAAACCCCATCATCTTGGCTTTATAATAGATGTCTAGCGCATGAATTAGTTCACGTTTGTTATGATAGTACAATAGAGTGCCATCATCTTTATTACCGCGTCATTGAACTCCACAAAAAAAGTACTTAGTAGTTTAAACCTATTTTACAGAGATCTATACTCCTTTCAAATTTAGCAACCACAAGCGTCCGTGCCAGGAGAGATGTTGTGTCTTCATTTGGTGTACGCGTGTTTTCCTTCAGCTTTGGCCTCTTCATCAGGTCATTCTATATGAGGAATTTAACTTTAAGTCATTTTGACAAATAAACTGGCTGTACCCTTTATTCTGTCTTCAAGAAATCGCAGAACTTCTGTTCCTCTTCATTGAGTTTTTATTTCAGAGATAATTGTTTTTGTTTTTCTTCTTTGTCAGGATAGTAGACACGTACTTTCCTTTGATATTAAAAGGATTACATTTCAGCTCATCTTTTAGCTTGTCTATTGCTTTAAACTGACCTGACGGAAGTTGATGGTGCCTCTGCTGTGAAATCTGTCTGGTATGTCAATGTATAGTGTGATTTACTTGAGAAAGTTTCGCCAACTCTAGTGCCGGAAATACATCAGGATTGTTGCTGGATAAATTGTGAAGACATCTATCACTTTTAAAACTTATTTTGGTGTTTCTGGTCATGATTCATAGGAATATAATTGAACTGCGTACTGAGCTTTTAAAATACAAACTTGTCCGTATAAAGGGTGAGCCAAACACATTGGTCAGTTCATAGACTCTTGCTCTAAATGCAAGGATATATTGCGCATAGTCAAGCCAGTTGTATGAGAAGAAATCTGTGGCTTTCAGGTACACAAGTTATAGGAACAGTGTAAAGTACACCATTTGTACATTACAATCTGATTACTGTGAATCATCTCATTTCCTGGGCATTTAATTGAGAGGTTCTTTCCGAAAATACCATTTCCGGGACGTAAATTCGCACATTTTTGATTTTGCAAAAAAAAAAAGCATTATCCGGATAGACTAGTGAAAAACGTAAAGCAGATCTGGCTGGCGATAACGTCACACATTTACTGTCGCATGTCAAATTGCCCAGTTAACCATGGGTCACTTTAAACAATAAACTCATCCCGTTGGCGGAGATTTATGTATGACACGGTCAACCTTGCTAATTATTTCCCGTTTGATTGGTCAAAATCATGAAACTATTTCTCCAAGTTCAATTACATATACTCAGTCAATTTATTCTTGTGAGCCACCTTCAGCTCACATGTGTTATCTAATTTAAATTTGTGGTGGCACGTAAACCGTTTGAAGATATAACTATGCAAATAATTGTTGTTCTATTTCATTGGCTTCGAAGGCTATGTTTTATTGCTTCCATGGATATTTTAGTTTGTCACAGTGTCGCTTTACAGTCCGGATTTTATCCATATATTGTCAATGCCATTGAATTATATCGTATTCCCTAGGCACATAAACTGTTGTAGTAGGAACCTGGTAGAAATACCCACTTTCCGCTTTACTGTTCATTCCGAAATTACAATATCAAGGCTCGCTTACAGAAGTCAATATTGACCTTACTAATGCTTTCCTGACACTCAGCCTGGTTTAGTTTGTAGAATTTTTCAAGGGCAATATTCAAAATTACGAACTGGTGAATTAATGATTTTGATCAGTGCTTGTATAATCTGACCCTTTAATTGTGACAACGGAGTTATAGTCTCTTAATACTGACATGGCAAGGTCCATAGTGTCCAATGTGCTATCTTCAGTTCGTTATACGAATCGAGCAATAAACCGCATCATGTCGTGTTTCTGAGCAACAACTACTTTATCTTGGGCTGTACTTTTTTTACACTGGCTTGTCTATTTGGGGGCTGAAGACAAGATAATAGCGAGGATGGTGTAGGATGTACTTTTGTTTACACTGTCTTGTCTTTTTGGGCGCTGAAGACAGGACAATAGCGAGGATTGTGTACACATAACATCGATTCAAGCTAACCTGTAGGCTTTATTGCCACCCTCTCTGTGGTATTTTGTCTTTTTCATTGTAAAGTAAATTAAATACTGCTCCTTGTTTGTAGTACAGTACGGACCTACGATGCCATTGCGTTTGGACGCTGTGGCTTCCATAGCACCCTTTTTAGTTCCTTATGCCACTGACCGTACCAAAGCGGTACCCCAGTTGTCAATCATTATATGTTTGTGGTGTGCTTATTAATCATATGTGTTTGTGATGTACTATTTGAATCATCGTTGCAATACTTGTTGGATTGACTGTATTCTTCGAATGATACTTTTTCTGTTGGACTTATAACCTTTTCTTTGTCACACTGTGTACTGGTCATTATGTGTATTCCTTCTATAGTAGATGTTTACAGTTCCAGGACTGTTACAGTAACATATTTCAGTGATTCGTTATTCATACTAATAAGGTCCAACGCCCAATGGTTATCGCAAACAGTGGGAAATGAGAAGCGAGGTAGCGTGGGGGTGGTGGGGGTGGGGACGGGTGGGGGGGGAGGGGCTCTTCGGATCACGAAATGAAAAGCGTTCTTAAAATTTGAAATGAACAATTCCTCATTAAATATGGCACTTTGATGAAAGTTGCAGGCAAGGGCATGCCATATATGGCTACAAGATTTAGAGAAATCAGGGTAGTCTAAACGTAAGTCTATGACGTAGGTCTATGGGGGAAATGAGATGGCTGTGACTTAAAGATCAATACAAAGTACTGTGAAAGTTGTAAAATCTAATACATATGTTATCACTCCATTTACTATTCAAACATGTGTTTTGACATATGATATAGAAATGATTTAAAAGCAAACAGATTTCTATTTGATTTACTTATCGAGATATAAATTATTTTTAAATTTTGTTTTGTTTTTTCTTCAAATTATCTCCCTTTTAAAACAAACACATTGTTCTCTTGGACAGATAAATGCATACAAATAATCTTATATTGTATGCAATGTGATAAGTACCAAGTAATCATACAAACACTAATCAATAGCAATCAATTGATGGAAAAGAAGGTCAAATGAATATTATACTGACAAACAAAAGCAAGATTGGTGGCCATTTTGAATTAAAAGCAATAAAGGAAAAAAATGTTGCCAATGGAGTTCTTGCAGTTTTATGTTTAAATAAGATATTTATCACATTTCCGAAGAGTATAAAAACAATGTCACAGTTGCCTTATTTTCCACATTTGGCCCCAGACTAATATGTAACTGTTACGCTTTGCTTCGCGTATACGTTAAAATACTTTGTTTTGCTTATACTTTAATATAATTTGCTTTGTGGATACTTTAATACAGTTTGCCTTGCGTATACTTTAATATACTTTGCTTTGCGTATACTTTAATATACTTTGCTTTGTGTATACTTTAATATGCTTTGCTTTGCATATACTTTAATATACTTTGCTTTGCGGATACTTTGATATACTTTGCTTTGTGTATACTTTAATATACTTTGCCTTGCGTATACTTTAATATACTTTGCTTTGCGTATACTTTAATATACTTTGCTTTGTGTATACTTTAATGCACTTTGCCTTGTTTACACTTTAATATACTTTGCTTTGCGGATACTTTGATATACTTTGCTTTGTGTATACTTTAATACAGTTTGCCTTGCGTATACTTTAATATACTTTGCTTTGCGTATACTTTAATATACTTTGCTTTGTGAATACTTTAATATGCTTTGCATATACTTTAATATACTTTGCTTTGCGGATACTTTAATGCACTTTGCCTTGCGTATACTTTAATATACTTTGCTTTGCGTATACTTTAATATACTTTGCTTTGTATATACTTTAATACACTTTGCCTTGCGTATACTTTAATATGCGTTGCTTTGCGTATACTTTAATATATTTTGCTTTGCGTATACTTTAATATACTTTGCTTTGTGTATACTTTAATACACTTTGCCTTGCGTATACTTTAATATACTTTGCTCTGCGTATACTTTAATATACTTTGCTTTGCGGATACTTTAAAATACTTTGCTTTGTGTATACTTTAATATACTTTGCTTTGCGTATACTTTAATACACTTTGCTTTGCGTATACTTTAACACACTTTGCCTTGCGTATACTTTAATTTACTTTGCTTTGCGTATACATTAATATACTTTGCTTTGCGGATACTTTACTACACTTTGCCTTGCGTATACTTTAATATACTTTGCTTTGCATATACTTTAATATACTTTGCTTTGTGTATAATTTAATATACGTTGCTTTGCATATACTTTGATTTGTGTATACTTTAATATACTTTGCTTTGCGGATAAATTAATACACTTTGCCTTGCGTATACTTTAATATACTTTGCTTTGCATATACTTTAATATACTTTGCTTTGCGTATACTTTAATACACTTTGCCTTGCGTATACTTTAATATACTTTGCTTTGCATATACTTTAATATACTTTGCTTTGTGTATACTTTAATATACTTTGCTTTGCATATACTTTAATATACTTTGCTTTGCATATACTTAAATATACTTTGCTTTGCGTATACATTAATATACTTTGCTTTGCGTATACTTTAATATACTTTGCTTTGTGTAAACTTCAATATACTTTGCCTTGCATATACTTTGATATACTTTCCTTTGTGTATACTTTAATATGCTTTGCTTTGCATATACTTTAATATATTTTGCTTTGCGGATACTTTAATGCACTTTGCCTTGCGTATACTTTAATATACTTTGCTTTGCGTATACTTTAATATACTTTGCTTTGTATATACTTTAATACACTTTGCCTTGCGTATACTTTAATATGCGTTGCTTTGCGTATACTTTAATATACTTTGCTTTGCGTATACCTTAATATACTTTGCTTTGTGTATACTTTAATACACTTTGCCTTACTTATACTTTAATATACTTTGCTTTGCGTATACTTTAATATACTTTGCTTTGCGGATACTTTAATATACTTTGCTTTGTATATACTTTAATACACGTTGCCTTGCGTATACTTTAATATACTTTGCTTTGCGTATACTTTAATACACTTTGCTTTGCGTATACTTTAATACACTTTGCCTTGCGTATATTTTAATATACTTTGCTTTGCGGATACTTTACTACACTTTGCCTTGCGTATACTTTAATATACTTTGCTTTGTATATACTTTAATATACTTTGCTTTGTGTATAATTTAATATACTTTGCTTTGCTGATAAATTAATCCACTTTGCCTTGCGTATATTTTAATATACTTGGCTTTGCATATACTTTAATATACTTTGCTTTGCATATACTTTAATATACTTTGCTTTGTGTATATTTTAATATACTTTGCTTTGCATATACTTTAATATACTTTGCTTTGTGTATAAGTTAATATACTTTGCCTTGCACATACTTTAATATACTTTGCTTTGCATATACTTTAATATACTTTGCTTTCTGTATAATTTAATATACGTGGCTTTGTGTATATGTTAATATACTTTGCTTTGCATATACTTTAATATACTTTGCTTTGTGTATACTTTAATATACTTTGCTTTGTGTATATTTTAATATACTTTGCTTTGCATATACTTTAATATACTTTGCTTTGTGTAAACTTTAATATACTTTGCTTTGTGTATACTTTAATACACTTTGCCTTGCGTATACTTTAATATACTTTGCTTTACATATACTTTAATATACTTTGCTTTGCGGATACTTTAATACACTTTGCCTTGCGTATACGTTAATATACTTTGCTTTGCATATACTTTAATATACTTTGCTTTGTGTATAATTTGATATACGTTGCTTTGCATATACTTTAATATACTTTGCTTTGTGTATACTTTAATATACTTTGCTTTGCGGATACTTTAATACACTTTGCCTTGCGTATACTTTAATATACTTTGGTTTGCATATACTTTAATATACTTTGCTTCGTGTATACTTTAATATACTTTAATATACTTCGCTTTGCGGATACTTTAATACACTTTGCCTTGCGTATACTTTAATATACTTTGCTTTGCGTATACTTTACTATAAACAGGATAAACATGCCAAACACAACGGACGCGTTGAAAATAAAGAAAGGAATTAATTGATTAACGAGAAAGAAAGGAAAGAAAATTGATTATTCAGCAGATGAAGATTTGTTTGCGAATCTAACTGAATAAAATAATGTATGTACTGTTATATGAGTACTACTCTTGAAAATATAAATTAACTCTGAAACATTCGAAATGTGTGTAGATGTTTTGCATTACGTGGTCCCGTCTTAGTTCTATTAAGCGATGGGAAAGCCGATATAAGCAGGCTTTTCGACAATAAAAACCTTTAAAGCATGTATCACTGAACAAATGTGATAACCTGTTTAACATTACCTATTAAATGTTTTAATTTTAAATATGCATATATTTTAAGCCAAAATTGAGGTTTTATTTCATACCCCAGCCAATCCCGTTTTGGCTTCTGGGAGAAAGGATGGTGGAAGAGGGGGCGTGGTGGTGGTGGATATGAAAGTTAATACTCGGACCACGTAATGTTAAATAAAGTAAGTTTCATCCAATAGACCTCATTGTAATTACTAAGAAAGTCATAATAGACAAAGTTATAACCTGTATTGCAACCCGGCGGGGATATAGTTATTTACACTCTCCCATTTATTGGGATGACAATAGGGTAACAGTGAGTTTTGGTGCACTCTAAAACCTGGTTTGAATCCCCAGCGGCCTTTTTTTGCCACCGATGGTTCCAAGGCGGTAGCCCTATTGTCAACCCTTTTGTGTTTGTGATGTCTTATTTTCATTTTATTCGTCTTGAAGGTTGTTCATTGTTTCTGTGTGTTTTTTGTGGTTGACTGTCGTCCTTTAATGCTACATTTGCTGTTCGATTTTCATAGAGCGTTATTATTCATGAATATGTAAATGCAGTTAACTATTACTGTGTATGGAAATCATTAGAACGCTCTATTATTGGGATTATAGTTGACCGCACTGGTGATTCCATATACAGTATATAGTGCTCAGTGAAGCGTAAATTTGCTGTACCCCTCGTGTATGGACATAGTTAATTGTGTATTCCATTTTCTGTATAAGTTTTGGAATCGATGTGAAATATGTTTAGTTCTTATAAAATTCCAAGGATGTTTTGTGTAAGTGTATGAGTTTGTTATAATGTATGTAAAGGTGATTTAGATATCGCTGCTCAAAACGCTAATAATCGGGAGGTGTTTCATGAAAGTAATGTATTATCGAAAGAGCATGACGTCATAGCTTCTATGTTTTTCTTTGATGAGGCCATTTTTTCACATGTTCAAAAAGAAAGAGAGACGTTGACATTTTGGAGTTTGGCATATACAAGTAATCGTAAGTAGAAAACGTGTTTTAATGTGCATACAATTTACATTGTCTTCTGTTGTACGTGTCAAATTGAACAAAGGCTAGCAGACATTTGCAGTTGATGAATGGTTTGTTATTGTTTGTGTTTGTTTAGCGTGACCTAGTTTACTGCGCTTGTTGACAAAACTTGATTTGTTATTCAATCTGCATGGTTAAATAGGGGAAGACAGTGTGTTTACAAACATTACAGTGAAGTTTCTGTTGTTCGTTTTGTTTTGTATTTGGTAGCTAAAGTAAAATAATATCAAAACACCCTGGTCCCTGGAGAGTGTCCTTTTCCCGCGATATTTTCTGTTGGGCGCGTTATTGTGTTTCAGCGATTCATCGAAGTGAGTTGTCGTAGTAAACACATGTACTACGTAATATGCGAAACTTTATCATTTTACTGTTTTAAAGTGTAGTTTGTGTGCCTATGCGATGAAGTCAGATACAGGATTGTGTATGTTTATGTTTTCATAACGTGACGCTTGTTCATGTTGTTGTTATTAGAATGGAATGGAATATTTTTATTGTGAGTTTGTTTGTTTGTATGGTGTTTTACGTCATTTTCAACACATGTAAGGTTATATATGACGGTCGTGTTTTTTTGTGGTGGAGGCAGATCACCCACTTTTCCTGGGTGGCATGGGTTTTCATGAACATTTACAGAAATGTTGCCCATGATGTCTAGTTGATCCTAATAATACAATCATGGTGATGTGAAATCCAAGATTGCCGCCAAAGCTAAGTATAGATTTTAAAAAACAAGTTTGTAGCGACTGCTAATTGAAAACTATAGGTGATATTGATATGGGACTTTTTCTTAAATGATCAGCATGATATGATGTTGGTCCCTGTTGAGATGTTTTGATTTGATATTAAACATGGATGCTGCGGCCATCTTTGTTTACATAGAGTTATATAGTAAAAAGATGTATCGACTACTCCTGAAACTACTTGATAGAATGTTGATCTAGCTATAAAAAAACTATCAGTAGAGCTTCCAGGTCATTGACCTCTTGTTGATGTGAGTTCTGGTCCCTTGAATATTTTTCTCAGAAAAAATTATTTTGTATGCTATTTCCTATACAGATTTCCCCCAAACATTGTGAGAAGCGTAAGTATGAAGTGGAACTGCGCATATATATGTAGTCGTGGCGTATGCGTTTGCAGGGGTATTAATAACCTTCAGTGATAGTATTAGTTCTCTTTTAATCTACATCTTTATTAATTTCGCCTAGTTTTATACACTCTTTTTGTGATGTCTGTGCGATCTCTGTAGTGTAAGTAAACACGATTTTCTTTCGAGAAAAGAGATCCGAGTTCAAGTCTTGGCAGGGACCTGACACACTGAGTTGTACATAGAATTTAATAGTGTTGCTTTTGTACAGCATGAACTTAAAAATATGTACATTTGATAGTGATTCATCATATTATTAGCGTATGTCAATTGTAATTATTCATACGTATTCAGAGTGTGTTTTTATATAACTGTGCATTGAAACATTATTTATAGTCAAAAGAATACATATAGCCGGAATACATATAGCCGGAACTCAGCTATAGCGTATTGTCGATTTTAACAACGTTTTTTTTCCGTCCAGCTCCTCCAGTCTTTGCTTAATATAAAAATAGCGAATATAGCGCTTTCTTGGTTATAGGAAAGCACTTAACTGGATGTTTAGTTTCAAATAAAAACATTTCCTCTTTGTTTCGCTTTTCCATTTTGTTCTCTGCCGTTGCTACACCAGATAGAACTCAGTATTAATTTAACATAAACAAACCACACATGACGCTGTAATTCCAATGCAATGAATTAAAACAACTATACACTACACTTTTCATTCTTATTGCCGCTCGTCATAGTATATATTGTATAGTATGACTTTTCTTGTTATATCTGTATAATGCAAGATAATTATATTTATCACATAACTTACGGTGTGGGAGTGGAATAACACCATTTTATATTTTCCATACACCACTAGCTATATGCAAATATGCCTAGCATGCGCTTTCAAAAAAAAATCGACAAAGACTGTGATCCAATTCCCACGTTTATGTCGGCTTCACGTGTTAAAGCACAGGCAAAATGCAATAAAAGTCGATATGTGAGTTATGTGATAAATAAAATCTAACATTCGTTCTCATTTATTATTGAATTTATTAAAGTCGTTAGCCAAAATGATATAAAGAGCCTCACATTATATCATTTTGCCAACTCGTTTAATAAATTCAATAATGAATGAGTACTCATGTAAGATCCTGTATATAAAAAAAATCCAGATATTTTTTCTAGAGAATGTACTTATTCCTTACTTTAGTAGTATCATATTTATATCATAAAATGCATGGGAAACTAAACTCTCCAAATAATAAAAGAGCGAATAAATAATCAATGTACAAGTTTTGTTTTATCATAGATTTAATTATATCCAAGAAAACAATTACACGAAGAACTTCAAAATCCAAACACATTTTGTTTTTGTCCCAGGAATGGATGGAAGCTCATTCTGAAAAGAGATAGAAAACAAAGCTGACTCACGTTTCAACTCTAACGGCCTTAACATTGGGACTGTATATACATATCATATGAAAGGCATTATTGAAGTGAAGTTGACCGTACGGGCGGCCATGGACTTGTATGAACATACCACATTGAAGGTTCCAGTTCTCCGTCATATGCATACCATCTTCGGGATGTCTCAAATGTTTATACTATTGAATATGTTGTTGCATGGTCAAACTAACAATTGGCATTGTGGAAATAGAGAAATTGGAGCGAAACCCTATGCCGAAGTCACAGCTAACTATTGGCATTATGGAATTAGAGAAAGTGGAGAGTAACCCTGTGCCCAAGTCATAGCTAACTATTAGTATTATGTAAATAGAGAAAGTGGAGCGTAATCCTGTGTCAAAGGCATATCTAACTATTGGCAGTATGGAAAAAAGAGAAATGGAACTTAACCCTGTGCCAAAGCCATAGCTAACTATTGGCTTTGTGGAAATAGAGAAAGTGGAGCGTAACTCTGTGTCGAAATAATAGCGGATAGCCACCTGAGGAACAGAGCAAGTAGAAATTGACACTGTGCCGGAGTCATAAGAGATATCGACGAAAGTGTAATTGGCGTCGCTTATAATGTCCAAGAATGGAAGTACAACTGATGGGGCGGGGATGGTCGTGTAAAAAGTAATTTAATACTTTCGAATACAATGTACATATCCAAAAAGGGTAAGAAACAAGTAATCATGCATTTCAAACTGAGTGTGGAAGAAAACCAAACATACCAGTTTCGAATACTTTAACCCTGGATGATTGTGAACGGTGTCGTGGCGGAGGCGGCGGAAGTGCGGTTAAACAAGCTGTTGTTGCTGAAGAGTAGGGTGCACAGGAATAACAGACCAATCAGCATCACTGAAATGTACACGTGACTGGTTCAGCATATGATGTAATACAATAAATAAAAGACGGTAATGTATAATTAAGTAAATGCTATAATATGAAGACACGTATGTGTTAATAAACAATCAGACCGAGATTATATTTTTTCATGTTTATCGTGTTCGGCGATCTCCAAATGTCCATTCACTCTTTTTTTAATATTAACTGAGTATATTAGGTTAATTTGTATTGAGTTTATGGTACAATAAAAAAAGCAAGTCAAACGTTTTCGAGAAAATTTCATTTGCTTTTTTAATATGTCTCTCTTCAATAAAGAATGCTGGACTTAACAAATATATCTCTTTAATCTGGATTTAGTATGGAAAATTTTGGGAAAATAGTGTATTTATTGAATTATTCTATCTTCATAGTTATAGTAGAATTCAGAACTTAAATTATAATATACCGCTATAGTTATAACGACGTTGTAGAATATTGAACTTTCCTAATATATCCTACAATTTTAAACATGTCTATAGTTGTACTTTTAGGTCAGAAACCAAAACAACTCCAACATTACTAAATGGCGGAAAGCATAGCATGTCAGCACGGAATCTGGGAGTAAAAACACATATACACAATGTAATCAGGTCTTCACACAATACGCACGTGCTTCTTACACGTGCTACTTACATAAGCTGCTGTTTCCACCGACGCCGCCGCCGCCGCCGCCTCCCTGTGGGACAAATGGCACGTATCCGTAACCACCACCGTAACCACCGCCACCGTAGTCGGCCAGGGCCATACCAAGGGTCATGATTACGCACACAGCGGTCAAAATGGAGGTCTTCATGTTTGGGCTGTAATTTTACGGTAAATAAATTGTTAAATATAAAGTATTTTTACATTTCGTATTAAGACATGTCCAGTTTGGCTGCCTTTATATCCCATACTTTAAAGTGTTTACGTGATTAGTAGACATACCAAATAATTATAAATTAACTACTATAATGAGATCAATTTCAAATGAGATTAATACATGTATTCAAAATCTAGTTTGTTACAAAGACCTGTTTTAGAACTGATCGCATCCAATGTTTAATAATATATCCGGCTTGCTCAATATTTAATGTTGCACTTTTCCTAAATCAAATGCCATTAATTCCAAATGAGTCCCAAAATATACGGTGAACATTAAATATCGATATATACTGAAAGGAAAGAGAAACGCATACTTACAAAATTGCCTATACTACACTATTATACACACCTAATGTCACGTAATTATTCCAAATATATGCGGTTTTTTTCCTTTTCAGTATATTAAACATTTTACAGTAATTAAGTATATTGATACATTTAACAATGTCCGATATCGATATTCGTATCAGTATCTGTTTTATAGGGACACACACGGCAATTGTCATTGTTATATAAAATCTCGCGGCGCCCTGTTGGTTTTTCTACGGAACTTGCATTTGTTCAATCATTAATATTATTTATAAGAATAGTTCAAAGAAAATAGTTTTACGTATTACTAATGGTTGACTGTATTTCACCAATAATATTTAAAACTATGGTAGAATAAGACAAAACATAATGAAAAAACCTGAAAATTGTATTTAATTATATTCAAGCAGGTTTAAGGTCAAAATGATACTCGATAAATAAATTTCCCTGCTGGACAAACATTTCAAGACTGCCGTGTGTCCTTTTAAAATAGGGCATTCAATCAAACACAAAATGGACATTTTTCTGAACAATATTAATGTTCAAGTCAACCCAGTTAATGAAACGCACCGAATCAAAATGTCGGTTAAAATTAAATATGTTTTAGTTGACTTAACAATATTACAAAAAAAAAAGTTCGTTAACATGCTTACAAAATATACAAATAACGGCATAATTTAAACATATTTTAAAACTTAAACATTGCGCTAATATTTAATTTTACTTACCTTGTTGGGTGATTGACTACAGATAGTAATAATGACATGTGAGCACGACTCCTCAGTATTTATACACTCTGTCCAGACTGGTTACATCACGCACATGTCAGGTTAAAGATGGGTGTCAAAACTTTACTTCCGGTTTGCTGTAAGGCCAGCTAATAACCACACGAATTTATATATACATATATGCACTCTTTGCAAAGCACAAGATATAATAAATTGTGTAATTTAAAGAAACAAACCCACCAAATAACGGCAAAACTACACTACAAACTCGTTTATCAAAACTGTATCCAGGTGTTTGGTCATATAATAATATACATGTCAACTAATTAAAAGTACTAAAAGGTTGATTCACAGGTTCTTAAAGTATCCGTGATTGAATATGTTTAAATGAATTATACGTTATTAATTCTTAACTTTTGGGGTTTGGTCTAGCTGGATGTTTCGCCGGTTCTTAAAATACCCGTGAATAAAGATGCGTTGTTGGTAACACTCCAGTTTTGGGGTTTGGCCTGGCTGGTTAAAACTATTTGTATTGTGTCTATAGAGTTTAGATTCTCAAAATATGTAAGTTATATATAGCCTTGTAGTCAGTAGGTTTATAAACGGTGTACATGTAGATAAATTGAAATCGTCACTTGTTTAGAAAGGAGACTCAACCTTAGCCTCAAATGACACACCAATAGCGTTGTGTTGGTAAATTAATGGAAAATGGTGTTTATAAACACTTGTATAACTTTTTTATTGCGAATGATCTTATTTTCAAGCTGCAATCCGGGTTTTTAAAAAAAACATTCTACTGTTTATTCAGCTGCGGAAGGCAGCTGATCCTTATATGGGTTTTATATTTGTCTGTGGTTAACATACTTTGAATCATGTAGTTGGCGATAAGCATCCTTTGCAACTTGAATTCCTAGAGAACTGGTCTTAACAAAAACTCAAAAACAAAGTTAGATACTGTCATTAACTTCGGTGACTATAGAAGAGAGCGGTTTAGTGTAACGGCTGCAAACGTCTCCCCGTGCTACGAATCAGTAGTGTTATTTTTACCGGTCTTTGTTACCAAATAGTCCAGTTGAGGTAACTTTAAAGGTGAAATATAGCGTGTCTTTTGAGCTTATATTCTGAATTATATGTATATAATATACAATCTGTTCAAATATTACACTTATTGGTTATCCCGTTTTCTCACAGTAGCCAATTTTATCTCATAGCGCACACGCTTTAAGTTTCGCCCTTTTTGAAGACAGGTAAGTGTCACGTGATCCTGTGATGTCATTGGTACCAAACGATTAGCGGTGTCGGATTGAGTTGTATAGTATTGTCTATGCAGGATTACGTTTTATGGTACGTGTTAAAAATGCCGTGAGCTGTAGCTGGGTGTCAAAGTGTGCATAAAAAAGGACAATCTCATAACATCAGTTTCTTTCGTTTTCCTAATCAGGTTAATGATTAATTAAGATTTGAAGTGTGGGTGGACCGCTGTCGACGAAAATCGCCCGTCGCGTCAAAAAAATGGGAACCTTCGAAAGACGCGCGAGTTTGTAGTAAACACTTTGAGTTGGATTCGTGGTCCATCCTTTGGTTTCATTTTCATTGAATTTGGAGGACAAACGGCCATGCAGATTAAAAACAACAGCGATACCAAAAATATTTTCTTACAAAAATGAGAAGTGCCTAACCCCGCCGTCTCCGAGCAAGTTTTATTCGCCGATTCGACCGGCGTTGACGAAGAAATTATTAAATGAGGTAGGATAGAAGTTTTTGTTCAGTTATCTTAGCAATTCCTCGGGTATGTGTATGATAAATTGTAGAAAGGTATATAGTCTTAGATCTGTACATCGTGATTGTTTAGCAGTTGAATTAGATGCGCATGCGTCTTACGTGAACGGCGCTAATATAATGTAGCCGTCTTTTTCAAAAGATTGCTATAAAGGTTTAGCATATAAATGTAAATGAATTCGGTGAAATAAACACTGTGTCGTTGTTTCAATATACATTTTGTAGTATTTTTTGTATTTTTTATCTTTTTAAAATTATACACCTTCTTCTTCCAATAGTGTTATAGATTTATATAGAGTTATATATCGGTCTCTGGATTTGAAAATAATGACAAAATGTTTCACGGATGTCTATTAAAAGGCAGAAAATTGATAATGTTACTAGCTATTATATTAGTTCAGTAATGTCGCATGGCAAAACAACAACAATAACGGCTTTACAAGCATATATATATACTTTATATTCTAAATCAAAAATTTGATCTGTTAGGTCTGTTTTGTGATCTCTACATGTACATAATACATAATGTCGTGCTCATAATACATTTGACTTTATTATTTAGATCAAAGTATTTGTCGCTCTTCGTGCGCGATGAACTAGTTTCTCACGCAACATATATCCGTCTTGTGCAATACGCGGCTCGCCGCGGCGGTATTGCACCGCTCACGGCATTGCAATATACAGGAAATGTAGGCATATCATAAAACTACGTTTCCTTAAATGGTGCGTGCTTTTGTCATATACCGAAGTATGTACCCTGATTAGGCTGTACTTCAATAGGGCACCGCAATAGTTGATTAGTCGGTGTGTGGTATATTGTTAGTTGGGGGCACGTGGTGAAAGCGTGTCATACTGCATATCCGAATCTCATACACCACTATAGAGTGTTTGGAGGCGGCGGGGATTTATGGTATATAGAATACTATAGAAATTAGATGCTGTTTCTTTTATTTATTTATTTATTTATCAGTTATACTTACTAGACTCTAAATATATTTTTCAATGTCTACTTTTCGGCAAAAATAAAGTCCTTAATCTGACGCTCGTATTAATGTACAAGTATTAGACCATGTTCATTCATTCGGAATATACTGCATTTCGCGCTTAGTGTAAATGTACCGAGATATTGCAGCGTTGCTGGTGACTTACAGTCAGAATTTCGATGAAAACAATGCCAACACGACCAAGCTCTTCATTTGCACCTGCACCGCGTTCAACTTCCTCATCGGTTGATGAATTCGAGGTATTTTCATCCTCAGACACGAATTATGGCTCAAAATCGTAAGGTTGCACATTGTGCAACCGCCTTATCATGGGCATTTCATCTGACTGAGCATCATAGTCGCTTAATTCAGACATTTTCACACACACTATACTGTTTTTGCGTGCTTTCCCTATGTACAAATGGTGTCGTTTTGTTCCCAATGACGTCACTTCCGGTTTTAGGAGGAAGTTTCCCCACTTTCATTTTTTTTCATTTTTTTAGCGAAGCCTGTTCGTCTTTTCGGTTTTTATATACATTGTTTTGCGAATACTTTAATATACTTTCAATCACGTATGCTTTAATATACTTTGTTTTGCATATATTTCTATATACTTTGCTTTGCGTATACGTTAATATACCTTGATTTCCATGATTTCCATATACTTTAATACATTTTGATTTACGTATATTTTTAATATACTTTGCTTTGCGTATACTTTAATATACTTCTTTTGCATATACGTTAATATACTTTGCTTTGCATGTACGTTAATATCCCTTGCTTTACGTATACTT
>JAWPHD010019246.1:0-36516 GCA_037043455.1 Cyrtodaria siliqua
CATCAGCCCCTACACATGTCTGCATTAAGATAAACACCATCAGCCCCTACACATATATGCCATTAAGATAAACACCAATCAGCCCTCTACACATGTTGCCCAAGTAAGGCAAACACCATCAGCCAATACACATGTTGCAAGTAAGAACAAAACACCATCAGCCCCCTTACACAATGTTGCATTAAGATAAACAACATCAGCCCTACTACACATAGTTGCCAGCTTAAGCAAAACACCATCAGCCATACACATGTTGCCATTAAGAATAAACACCATCAGCCACTACACATGTTGCCATTAAGATAAACACCATCAGCCCTTACACATGTTGCATTAAGATAAACACCCATCAGCCCACTACACATGTTGCCATTAAGATAAACACCATCAGCCCTCTACACATGTCTGCAGTAAGGCAAACACCATCAGCCATACACATGTTAGCAGTAAGACAAACACCATCAAGCCCTCTACACATGTTGCAGCTAAAACACCATCAGCCCCTACACATGTATGCATTAAGACAAACACCATCAGCCCTCCCTAACACCATGTTGCCATTAAGATAAACACCATCAGCCCATACACATGTTGCTCAAGCTAAGGCAAACACCATCAGCCCATACACATGTTGCCAGTAAGACAAACACCATCAAGCCCATACACATGTTGCAGTAAAACAACACCATCAGCCCCATACACATGTTGCAAGTAAAGACAAATACCATCAGCCCACTACACATGTCACAGTTAGACAAACACCAATCAGCCCCTAACACATGTTGCATTAAGATAAACAACCATCAGCCCCTAAACATGTTGCAGTAAGACAAACACCATCAGCCCTACACAATGTATGCAGTAAGACAAACACTGTCAGCCCCAACACATGTTGCCAGTAAGACAAATGCCATCAGCCCCTACCCATGTCGCAGTAAGACAAACACCATCAGCCCTACACATGTTGCATATAAGATAAAACACCATTAGCCCCTACACATAGTTGCCATTAAGATAAACACCATCAGCCCCTACACATGTATGCCAGTAAGACAAACACCGTCTGTATATATACACTGTCTGTATTATTAACGTGATAAAATGGAGCCCATAAACTACTATGAAGTGACATGAAATATCAAATCTATACAGCACAGATCAGACATCACTTCATTAATGAGCTCGACAGGTTGGCAAAATGCAAGGACTTATCATACTTGCAGTTAATCATAAACTCAGCGACTTAAGTCAGAAGTGGAAAGAGGTGCTTGCCTGAATTTTAACAGGTGTTTCAAGGTGAATGAGGACCATTTTTATGTCAGTATTATCAAATTAAAAAATTATAACTCTCTAAACCTCACACATGAACAATTATTGATAGATGCAGAAAAGAAACCATAATTGAAACCGCCTACTAAAATTGTACTATGTAAAAACAAGTATCTAATTTGCTAATGACATAGATACTACTTTTTATTACCGCCATGACGGCCAACGGGGAAACTGAGACTAATACTGAACTGGATAAGCCTGCCAAAACTAATCTAGCCCAGAATAATTAATAAATCTTTACCTAGCTGGAATTAACAGTATACCTGTTCAACATTTTCCTACGTCATCAACATAACAAACTAAAAATCCTTAATCTCGTATTTTTCACAGATATTGCATTGTAGTGACATTGTAAATAATCATAATTGTTGTGCGTTTTATTCTCGATTTACAATAAACATGCACATGTTCGTGAAGCAAAGCCATGGCCTGGAAAACTTAAAAATCTTGCAATGAAGTTTGGCTGGTTCACGACAAGATATTGAATTAAGGAATATTACATACTTGCAACTACAAAGCCTTTTCTTCACTTTGATATTTTATCAAACTCATTCATGCGGATCCTAAATTGCTCAAAGGATTCTATTTTTGGAGCACTTAATACTAATTGCTTTTCTCAATATACTCCCGCCTTAATGAATGCCAATGTACTTATAACACTTTCACAGCAGGACATTGTAAATACAATATCTAATATTTCATTAGCTGGAAGATGAAAAATGAGGATGAATGTGCCCTGTAGCTGTGCAATGATTTGTATTTATAAGGCACTTTCTATTACTCTACATCATAGCATGGGATATAGGCCCTACCTTTTTACCTTTAATCATAGCAATGGTAAATATAGGCACTACCTATTTAACCTACACATCATAGCATCGGTAATATAGGCCACTACCTATTTACCCTACATCATAGCAATCAGGCTAATAATCGGCCCCTACCCTTTTTACCTTTAATCATAGCATGGCTAATATAGGCCTCCTTACCTAATTTCACCATACACTCAACCCACTCATTAAACACTAACCACCAAATAACCACCCACACTCTCCATTAACCACAGCTTACAAAAAAACCTACACACTCATTAACACACATAACAACAACCTCACTCATTACCAACCTACCAAAAACCCACCACACTCATTACCACACTTACACAAAAAACCACCACACACTCCATTACCAACACTTCAACAAAAACCCACACAACATTCCCAATTACCACACTACACAAAAACCACCACCACTCCACTTACCACACTTCACCAAAAACCTCCCACATTATCATTACCACACTTACACAAAAACACCCACCATCATTACACACACCTACAACAAACACCACACTCAATACCACACATACACAAAAACCACCACAATCCATTACCACACCTTAACAAAAACACCCACACTCCAATACCACACTAACAAAACACCAACCAAACACTACCACAAACACAAAAACCCACACACATACACTACCACACAAACCACCAAACCAACACCCACAACCAAAACCACCCAAACACAACCACACAACAAAACCCACACTACAACACAAACCACCAACACACAAAACCCCACCCACCCCAAAACAACCCACACACAACCCACACAAACCACCCCAACACCCACAACACACCAAACAACACCCACCCCAAACCACACCCCAACAACACAAAAACCACCACCCCAAAACCCACACCCAACCCCCACCACCCCCCACCCACCCACAACCCCAACACCCCCCAACACCCACAACCAACCACCCACAAACCCCCACAAACCAACAACCCCCCCACACACAAACCCCCCCACACCCCCCAACCCCCCACCCCCACCCCACAACCCCCCAACCCCCACCCCCACCCCCACCCAACCAAACCCCCCAACCCCACAAACCCACCCACCCCACACCCCCCCCCACCCCAACCCCCCCCAACCCACCCCACCAACCACCCCCACCCCCCCACCCCCCACACACCACCCAACCCCCCCCCCCCCCCCCACCAACCACCCCCAACCCCCCCCCCCACAACCCCCCCCAACCCCCAACCCCCCCCCCCAACAACCCCCAACCCCCCCCCCCCACCCCCACAACCCCCCAACACCCCCCCCCCCCCCCCACCAACCCCCCCAACCCCCCCCCCCCCCCCCACCCACCCCCACCCCCCCCCCCCCCCCCACACAAACCCCAACCCCCCCCCCCCCCCCACAACCCCCCAACCCCCCCCCCCCCAACCAACCCCACCCACCCCCCCCCCCACCCACCCCAACCCCCCACCCCCCCCCCCCCCAACAACCCCCCACCCCCCCCCCACCACAACCCCACCCCCCCCACCCCCCCACAACCCCCCCCCCCCCCCACCACAACCCCCACCCCCCCCCCACCCCCACCAACCCCCCCAACCCCCCCCCCCCCCCCCCACCAACCCCCCACCCCCCCCCCCCCCCCCAACCCCCAACCCCCCCCCCCACCCAACCCCCCCCAACCCAACCCCCCCCCCACCCCCCCACCAACCCCCCAACAACCCCCCACACCCCCCCACCCACCCCCACCACCCCCCCCCCCACACCACCCCCCCCCCCAACCCCCACCCCCCCCCCCCCCCCCACCACCCCCCCAACACCCCCCCACCACCCCCCACCAACACCCACCCCCCCCCCCACCCACCACCCCCCCCCCACACAACCACCCCCACCCCCCCCCCCCCCACCAACCACCCACCCACCACCCCCAACCCCCCCACCCCACCACCCACACCCACCACCCCCCCCCCCACCCCCACCCCCAACCCCCCACCACACCCCCACCACCACCCCCACACCCACCCCCACCACCCCAACCAACCCCCAACCCCCCACCCCCCACCCCAACCCCCACCACCCCCCACACCAACACACCCACCCCCCACACCCACCAACCCCCCACCACCCCCCCCACCAACCCACCCAACCCCCCACAACCCCACCCCCCCCCCAACCCACACAACCACCCCACCCAAACCCCCACCCCACCCCCAACCAACCACACACCACCCCCCCCAACCAACCACCCCCCCACCCCCCACACACCCCCCAACACCCACCCCACCACCACAACCCCCAACCAACCCCCCCCACCAACCCCAACCCACAACCCCCCCCACCAACAACCCAACCCCCCAACAACAACACCACCCCACCCCACCACCAACCCCCACACCACCCACCACACCACAACCAACCCCCCACACCACCACCCACCCAACCCCAACACACCCCCACCACACCCAACCCCCACCCACCAACCCCCAACACCACCACAACCCCCAACAACCCCCCCAACCCCACAACAACCCCCCAAACCAACCACCCCCACACCCCCACACCACACACACAACCCCCACCCCCACCACACAACCCCCACCCAACCAACCCCCCACACCAACAACCAACCCCCACAACACACCCACAACCCCAACACAACCCCCCCAACACCCAACCCCAACCACACAACCAACCCAACTACCCCCAACCAAAACCAACCAAAAACCAACCCCCCCCCAACACCACACCCACACAACCACAACCCCCAACCAACACCCCCAACCACCACCCAACCCCCCCCCACACAACCCCCCCTCCCCACACACCAACCCATCAACATCACTTCCCCCCTACCACACCCAACCCCCCAACCACCCCCAACCCCACTACCACCACCTCAACCAAACAACAACCCTCCCATACTCACAACCAACACATACACCCCATAACTACACACAACCCAACCACATCCCACTACACCCCCCTACTCAAACAACCACAACCAACAATACAAACAACCCTAACCCCCCAACTCACCACAACCAAACCAACAAACCACCAAACCTACCCCACCAAACAGCCTACTATTACCATGCTATGATGTAGATAAATAGGTAGACCTATATTACCATGCTATGATCAGAAGTAAAAAGGTAGGCCTATATTACCATGCCATGATTAAAGGTAAAAGGTAGCCCCTATCATTACCATGCTACTGAAGTAAGGTACAAACAGTAACCTATATTACCAAGCCATGCATGTAAGCAAAAAGCAAGCCCTATATTACCATGCCATGATGTAGTAAAAAGGTAGCACTATATTACCATGCCATGAATGTAGGTAAAAAGGTAGGCCTATAATAACCATGCCATGATGCTAGGTAAAAAGGTAGGCCTATATTACCATGCCATGATGTAGTAAAAAGGTTAGACCTATATTACCATGCCATGATGTCGGTAAAAAGGTAGGCCCTAATATTACCATGCTATGATGTAGGTAAAAAGGTAGACCTATAATTACCATGCCATGATGTAGGTAAAAAGGTAGGCCCTATATTACCATGCTATGATGTAGGTAAAAAGGTAGGCCTATATTACCATTGCATGATGTAGGTAAAAGGTAGACCTATAATTACCATGCCATGATGTCGGTAAAAAGGTAGGCCTAAAGTATTACCATGCTATGATGTAGGTAAAAAGGTAGACCTATATTACCATGCCATGATGTAGGTAAAAAGGTAGGCCTATATTACCATGCTATGATGTAGGTAAAAAGGTAGGCCTATATTACCATGCTATGATGTCGGTAAAAAGGTAGAGCCTATATTACCATGCTATGATGTAGGTAAATAGGTAGACCTATATTACCATGCTATGATCGAAGGTAAAAGTTAGACCTATATTACCATGCTATGATGTAGGAAAATAGGTAGGCCCTATATTACCATGCTATGATTAAAGGTAAAAAGGTAGGCCGATATTACCATGCTATGATGTAGGTAAATAGGTAGGCCTATATTACCATGCTATGATGTAGGTAAATAGGTAGGCCTATATTACCATGCTATGATTAAAGGTAAAAAGGTAGGCCTATATCCCCATGCTATGATGTAGGTAAAAAAGTGCCCTATAAATACAAATCATCACAGCCTACAGGCAACATCCCTCATTTTTCATCTTCCACTAATGAAATAAGATATTGTATTTTACAATGTCCTGCTGTGAAAGTGTTATATACATGCATCATTAAGCGCCGGAGTATATTGAGAAACAATAAGTAAAGTGCTCCAAAAATAGAATCCCTTGAGCAATTTAGATCCGCAGAATGAGTTTGATAAAATATCAAAGTGAAGAAAAGCTTTGTAGTTGCAAGAATGTAATATTCCCTTAATCAATATCTGTCGTGAACCAAACTTCATTGCAAGATTTTTAAAGTTTTCCAGCCATGCTTTGCTTCACGAACATGTGCAATGTTTATTTAAATCGAAATAAAACCACAACAATAGATATTTACAATTCACACAATGCAATATCTGTGAAAAACGAGAATAAGATTTTTATTTGATGACGTAGAAAATGTTGAACAGGTAACTTAATCCACAGGTAAATTTATTAATTATCTGGCAATAGTTTTGCAGCTATCCAGTTCAGATTAGTCTCATTTCCCCGTGCCGTCATGCGGTAATAAAAGTAGTATCTATGTCATGCAAATAATACTTGTTTTTACATACAATTTAGTAGCGGTTTCAAATTATGTTTCTTTCTGCATCTATCAATAAATGTTCATGTGAGGTTTAAGAGTTAAATTTTTTAATTGATAATACTACAAAAAATGGTCCTCATTCACCTTGAACACCTGTAAATTCAGCAACACCTCTTCCACTCTGACTTAAGTCCTAGTTATGATAACTGCAGTATGATAATCCTGCATTTGCCAACCTGTCGAGCTCATTAATGAAGTGATGTCTGATCTGTGCTGTAAGATTGATATTTCATGTCACTTCATAGTAGTTATGGCTCCATTTTATCACGTTAATAATACAGACAGTGTATAATACAGACGGTGTTTGTCTTACTGCAACATGTGTAGGGCTGATGGTGTTTATCTTAATGCAACATGTGTAGGGCTAATGGTGTTTATCTTAATGCAACATGTGTAGGGCTGATGGTGTTTGTCTTACTGCGACATGGGTAGGGCTGATGGCATTTGTCTTACTGCAACATGTGTTGGGCTGACAGTGTTTGTCTTACTGCAACATGTGTAGGGCTGATGGTGTTTGTCTTACTGCAACATGTTTAGGGCTGATGGTGTTTATCTTAATGCAACATGTGTAGGGCTGATGGTGTTTGTCTAACTGTGACATGTGTAGGGCTGATGGTATTTGTCTTACTGCAACATGTGTAGGGCTGATGGTGTTTTACTGCAACATGTGTAGGGCTGATGGTGTTTGTCTTACTGCAACATGTGTATGGCTGATGGTGTTTGCCTTACTGCAACATGTGTAAGGCTGATGGTGTTTATCTTAATGCAACATGTGTAGGGCTGATGGTGTTTGTCTTAATGCAACATGTGTAGGGCTGATGGTGTTTTACTGCAACATGTGTAGGGCTGATGGTGTTTGTCTTACTGCAACATGTGTATGGCTGATGGTGTTTGCCTTACTGCAACATGTGTAAGGCTGATGGTGTTTATCTTAATGCAACATGTGTAGGGCTGATGGTGTTTATCTTAATGCAACATGTGTAAGGCTGATGGTGTTTATCTTAATGCAACATGTGTAGGGCTGATGGTGTTTATCTTAATGCAACATGTGTATGGCTGATGGTGTTTGCCTTACTGCAACATGTGTAGGGCTGATGTTGTTTATCTTAATGCAACATGTGTAGGGCTGATGGTGTTTGTCTTACTGCAACATGTGTATGGCTGATGGTGTTTGCCTTACTGCAACATGTGTAGGGCTGATGGTGTTTATCTTAATGCAATATGTGTAGGGCTGATGGTGTTTATCTTAATGCAACATGTGTAGGGCTGATGGTGTTTGTCTTAATGCAACATGTGTAGGGCTGATGTTGTATATCTTAATGCAACATGTGTAGGGCTGATGGTGTTTGTCTTACTGCGACATGGGTAGGGCTGATGGCTTTTGTCTTACTGCAACATGTGTAGGGCTGATGGTGTTTGAATTACTGCAACATGTGTAGGGCTGATGGTGTTTGTCTTACTGCAATATGTGTAGGGCTGATGGTGTTTGTCTTACTGCAACATGTGTAGGGCTGATGGTGTTTGAATTACTGCAACATGTGTAGGGCTGATGGTGTTTGTCTTACTGCAACATGTGTAGGGCTGATGGTGTTTGTCTTAATGCAACATGTGTAGGGCTGATAGTGTTTGTCTTACAGCAACATGTGTGGAGCTGATGGTGTTTGTCTTAATGCAACATGTGTAGGGCTGATGGTGTTTGTCTTACTGCGACATGTGCAGGGCTGATGGTATTTGTCTTACTGTAACATATGTAGGTTTAGGGCAGAAGTTGTTTTTTAACATCATTCCCTTTTTACAGAAGATAGCGAGCCAAATAAAAAAAAAAGAGAAGTTTATTTTTCATTAGTGGAGGTTTAGGGACAATCTTTCAAATACAAACACAAGGAAAACATAAACATATACAATTTTTTTTAAAAAAAACATAAAAGGAAAATGTGAAATTATCAAAAATACTAACTAAAATAGATTTTTTGACTTGCAGTATATTCTTCTATAATTTCAGGTCGAAAACCAAAGATTTCAATGGAATATCAACAACTCAATCAGCCAAAACGAAAAAGAGAAAGTAAGTTAGAAATAAATTACTATTTCTCGAATGTTATATCTTTACCATGAAGTAACTAGTGTTTTTCAGTGTATTTTGTGTGTATAAATAAAATGACAAAATACTGAAACAAACTTCACCTTAACAATCTTCCAAACAGGCCAGAAACTACTCCAGGCCTTGAATGCATTTATTGGTGTCCAGATAAATATCGGTATAATGTTGCTAAATGTAGATATCTGTGTTTTAAAGTTGCTAATCTTTTTAAATGCAAGTTGTGAGATTTTATATTTCGTACATTTTTTTCTGCATTTCCATTACAATATGTAACCTTAATCTCGCATTTAGCGATTTTCATCACATTCTGCCCAACAACTTTGCATCTGGCAACGCAGAAAACTTGCTTGAAATCTTTTATTAATACTATATATATTTTTGTCTTGCAGGCAGCACGACTTACCTTTGGGAGTTCCTGCTACAGTTATTACAGAACAGAGAAACCTGTCCTAGATATATCAAATGGACAAACAGGGAGAAGGGAATATTTAAACTCGTTGATTCAAAAGCAGTCTCAAAATTGTGGGGATTACATAAAAACAAGCCAGATATGAATTATGAAACCATGGGCAGGGCTTTACGGTGAGTGTTCAGTCAAAAATCAGTCTGTTCTGTGGTGCCTGAAATGTGACCCTGACTGCATCATTTTTTTAAATTTGTAACATAATTATAATTAATTACTTCATGACATGTAAATGAGCAAAACAATGCTTCACCTTCCCATGATGGAAGTTTGTCACCTTGATCCAACATTGTGGAAGTTTATGTCACCATGTCCTCGTTTGCTTGCCAACAAAACGTTCAGCTATTGTGGAAGTATAATATGCCTTGATTTATCTTTCAAAAGTCGGGTTTCCATGTTTATGGAGCATTAACGTGTTACTTAATTAACGTTTATTTATTTATTTTCTTCATAATAAGTTGAGGCTTTCGTGAGTAAAAAATAGATTTACACCAACTTGAAAACGGAAAATGCTTTGTTCCATTTTGTAAAGGCTATTAACCCTTGACCCGCTAAGCACGACTACAATAGCCTTTGCGTCCAATGTAAACCCAGATCAGCCTGCGAGTAACTCGAAGGCTGATCAGGGTTTTCAATGTCCATCTGCTGATCAGTCATTTTCCACAAAACACCCCTTTGTCACATAAATGGAATGGTCTTAATTCAAAGAAAGTACAGTACATTATATATATGTAGCGGGTTAAGGGCTAATAGTTGCAGACAAGTGGCATCATGTGCCAGAAACAGATGAACAACTTTCATATTACTGAGGTTTCTCAGTCTAAGTTAAGAATATATTTAAAAGCATGATGAGCTGTGCAAACTCTAGCTATAACTTGTCTGCAAATAATTTAAAATACATACTAGACAGTAAGGGGTTTGTCTTTCTATTAGGGTTAGGGACATTTAAAATACAAACTAGACAGTAACGGGTTTGTCTTTCTGTTAGGGTTAGGGACATTTAAAATACAAACTAGATGGTAAGGGGTTTGTCTTTCTGTTAACGTTAGGGACATTTAAAATACAAACTAGACAGTAAGGGTTTGCCTCTGTTTGGTGTTGAGAAAATACAAACTACACAGTAAGAGGTTTGTCTTTCTGTTAGGGTTAGGAACATTTAAAATACAAACTAGACAGTAAGGGTTTGCTTGTTTCAGTCAGGGGTAAAGAACATTTAAAATACAAACTAGACAGTAAGGGTTTGCCTCTCTGTTTGGGGTTGAGAACATTTAAAATTCACACTAGACAGTAAAGATTTGTCTCTCTGTTTGGGGTTGAGAACATTTAAAATACAAACTAGACAGATAGGGTTTGCCTCTCTGTTTGAGGTTGAGCACATTTAATATACAAACTAGACAGTAATGGTTTGCCTCTCTCTTTGGGGTTGAGAACATTTAAAATATAATCTAGACAGTAAGGGTTTGCCTCTCTGGGGTTGAGAACATTTGAAATGCAAACTAGACAGTAAGTTTTTTTCCTCCCTTGGGTTAAGAACATTTAAAATACAAACTACACGGTAAGGGGTTTGCCTCTGTTTGGGTTGAGAACATTTAAAATACAAACTAGGCAGTAAGGGTTTGCCTGTCTGGGGTTACACGCATTTAAAATACAAACTAGACAGTAAGGGGCTGTCTTTCTGTTAGGGTTAGGAGCATTTAGAATGTTAACTAGACAGTAAGGGGCTGTTCTTCTGTTAGGGATTAGGAACATTAAAAATGCAACCTAGACAGTAAGGGGCTGTCTTTCTGTTAGGATTAGGAACATTTAAAATACAAACTAGACAGTAAGGGGCTGTCTTTCTGTTAGGGTTAGGAACATTTAGAATGCAAACTAGACAGTAAGGGCTGTCTTTCTGTTTGGGGTTAGGAACATTTAAAATACAAACAGGAAGGGGTTATCTTACTCTATTATGAACAAAGATGTATTCTTCAATATTCCGAAGTGTTTTGTTTCAGATAATATATATGTATAGTATACAATGAGTGCAATATTCTTTGTCTGTTACAGGTATTACTATGCTCGCGGCATTCTCAACAAGGTGGATGGCCAGCGGTTAGTGTACCAGTTTGCAGATGTCCCCAAACAAATTGTTGAGATTGACTGCACCAACGTTTAGCCATCGCTAAGGAAGTAACAATCTCAAACTATACATGCATCATGTGACAGTGAATGGTGTGCAGACTTGATCACATGACCAAGTCATGTGATCATCAGATCATATATGTGATTTGTTTAAAATGGAGTAATCGGGTTTGTTTGAATTTCCTAGTCAATCTCATGGCAAGAAAATGGACTTGACTTCATCGAGTGACATCATAGCTAGGATTTAAGCTAACAGAATTTCTGCCAGAGTATAAGTTTGGAGTGAAATCAGTATTTCACAAGACCAGCTTTTGAAATATGTGTCTTTGACAGAAATTAGCCATATCAGTAACATACAAACACTTGGACGAGCGAGTTTGAGTCAGTGACGTAATGTGTTGTAAGAAATAATGTCTCTTTATTTAAGAGGGACATACCTACCTTCACAGAACCATAGGATGTCATGTTCAACATCATGTCGTGGATGCACTCCCACCAGTCACGATAAACAACTCCAGCTAGAATCACGATAAACAACTCCAGCTAAAATCTGGTAGTCTTTGTCTGTCATTGAAAGATAGATTTGACAATTTAGATTCAAGGAGAATGCGAAGGAATATGCCTTGATGTACATCAATAAGATGTCAGCCTGATGTACATCAATAAGATGTCAGCCTCTTGTAAGGTGATGTGGTACGCATAATGAATCGTTAAATATTGACAAATGCTCATAATATTTTGTGCCATTTGAAAGCAGAACAGTTGAATAACCAAAACAATATTGCTGTATGTGTGTTGGACAGATTTGATAATAATCTGAGCCATGATAGAGTGTATTTTAAAACGCATTATCCAATCGTACCAGTATACGAAACAGATATAGCCCATATAATGAAGAAGAGAAATCTTTGCAGAACATATCATTATTAAAGACATTGGGTTCTATTAATAGACATTTTTAACAATCCTGCACACAATTTGTAAATAGAAACAGATTGACAAGTGTTAACAAAACAAAACATTAGACAATCTATGACATAAATAACACTTAGTTTGTTGGATGACGTAAATGGGACGCATGTCTTCTGTTAGAACATCTGCATCCTTGACATATTTATATCTATATACCCAGTATCCTACCCACATTCCATTAAGAAGAGCTTCATACCAAATGCTCACCGAATTTCTTCTGTAACCTCATTTAGTAGTAAAATCATTACCACATTTTTAAAAACATGTTCAGACCTCAGGATTATTTCATTTGTATTCACATTTGTTCTAATTTAATCACAGTCTGGCCGTCTGTACTGCCTGCAAGTTACAGGTCTCTGTTGAGTATATAGCTGCATAACTGTACGACTTGTTTGACATTGATTTGTACCATTTGAAAGTGTGCAAGTATAAAGTTTTATTGATGTGTAGCCATAAATAAAGAGCAGTCATTTATATAGCTTTAAGAAAAATAAATGCTTTAAAGGGTTATGAGCACTGTAGTCTAGTGGTAGAGCATTGGACCCATGGTCGAAAGGTCGTGGGTTCAATCCCCGCCATGACTGTATGTGTTGTGTCCCTGAGCAGGACACTATCTGCATTTGCTTAGTTATGGTTCTTCTCAGGAAGGCATCGAGAGTGATTAAAATAAGTTCATAGAGCTTTCGTTACAATCAATTTGAAATAAATAAGTTTAAACTGATGTTAAAATACAATTTAAAGCTATTTGTGCATCCCTTCTTTACACCTATAACAGAGCTATAAATCATTTCTATAAAAAAGCAGTGAATTGAACTGTAAGTTCTGTTAGTGGACAACAATAAAATATTGAAACATTACGACCTGCACGAGATTAAAATGTCAATATTATACCTATATTGTTTTACTGTAAATACTGGTTGACATTTTTTTTTAAATTATTTTACAAGAATGACTGCCTTTAAAGTTTGTTTTAAATTGTTAACTGTATATGTTGTTAAGGTCATAATGTTATCATTTGAGGCTTGTTAATAACAATGTTTTATATAGTGTGATTTGTATGTCCGACTTCCTGTGTATGTTCAGGCACAGTTTGCACATTGGGGGTGCATTACATGTTATATAGGTCTTGGGCAGATCTATGTAGTCAAATTGTATCAAGACATCAGATTGTTACAATATTCAACTTACACTGAATGGGTGTATTCATGTTACATTAATAATTTGTGTCATAATGCACTTTACACTAAAAATTAGTGTCCATAAGTCACTTTACACTAAACATTAATGTCTAGAAGTCGCTTTACAATAATAATGCACTTGACACTAAACATTGGTGTCATAATGCATTTTACACCAAAAATTGGTGTCCATAAGGCACTGTACACTAAATATTTGTGAATCTGATGTGTACACTTCTTAATTGGAATGGTATAAGACTTAAGGCTGTTGTAGTCACTTCTTTCCTCCATGTACTAGGGCTAGATATGAATTTGTATTTCTGTAAATACACCTTACACCTGTATATATCTGGCCACTCTATGGGGTAGTGTCCAAGGTAAATGTATATGCTGTGTTAAGTTGGCCTGTATTTGTTATACATAAGAAAACCTAAACATATTAAGTTAATTTGTTAAATTCTAGAAAATTATATCGGTAGAATCCTTTCATGTGCAATGCTAGAAATGTGTGTTTCTGCCTATCCTAGTGAACTTAGTGATATTTGCCTAGCTATATTGGGAACACTGGTATATAGAGAACATTTATAAATAGCTGTCTTCGTTCTTACCACAAAACATTGTTTCGGGCACTAGTTACGGGTGTTGGCTGCTATCACAAGCAGTTGGTGTCGGTGGCTTCAGACCCGCGTTATGCTTGGGTGACTGCATTTCTGTAGGATAAGCAGAGTATTCTGTTCAGTTTGTTCCAAATTCTCTTCATCTCAAATTAACATGATACCCTCATATCGACATTGAGGTAAAAAAATCTTAGCAGGGGGTGCCATCGTATGTTTAATTTGGCACTAGAGTTCATACCTCTGCATATTGTCTTGAATGTGTTCCGACTACTCAACCTGTAGTCTTGTACAATTCATTCACGAAAACTGTATAAACCTGTATATTTTCGTTGTTCCATCATTGATTGGAGCAATAAAGGTAGAGCAATAAAGTGCTAGCATGGGGTTTTGTCGTTCCTTAATTACTGTGCTATGTGTTTGCATTCTCTCTCTATCTCGTTATTCCCTATTGTTATTATTCATTATCCTTCTGCTACTCGTAAAGAGCTCTTAATTGATTGATAATTGTTGAATTATGGGTTTTGTCAGGTTAGTATAACCTTAGTACCTTTTAATATAACTCCTCCAGAAGACTTAATTTGACATGACCATTATTTTTGAAGAGGGAGGTATTCCTAAAAAATAACTTGCCATTAGTGCATGTGTGTTAATTAACCTGTTTTTTAATAATTGGCTGTTTGTGGTTAGGGTGCCTATTACAAGATCTTCGCCAGAAGATTTATATGGTTTACTGACGTTCATGCGTAATGGTAATAAATGTATATCGGTGTCTTTATTTATTAACGTTACACACAAATGTCTGTTTTTAATCATTTATTAAACAAAAATGTTCTCAGAATTAAAAGTTGGTCAAAAAATTAATTATTACAGGTATTAACAATCCTTCTGGTGGTCATGCAGAAGGGATAGTATTTATATAAAATAAAATTGACACTAACATTTATGTATCTGTTAATACTTTCTTAATATTTACGAGGGACTAGAAAATGGCATGTTGTTTTGATTAAAGATAGTTTATCTACAATAAAAGTAAAACAAACTCGTATTTTAGAACAGTTCAACAAGGTTCTTGTATCTCTGTTTAGAAGAGAGGAAAACTGTTTTTCACAAATTTAATACATTTTGCAATAAATAATACATTACTTCTACGATAGAATTTGCAGCAACTCTGCAGTTCAGGGTGAGAAGGTTCTAGGCCCATTTTCCATATTTTATCTCGATGTACATGGAAGATGAGCCTGCCATGTTCATGCCTTTTAGGCGCCGTATAACCTTTTCATGTGTTGGTGCACCTTAAAACCCCAATTCAATTATCATGACACCGCATATGCAAACGTGAAAAAACAGCTCCATCGTAAATGGACTACAGAATTTATAGCAACTCTGCAATTCTGCAGGTAAGAAGGTTCTAGGCCCATTCTCCATATTTTATCTTGATGTAAATGGAGGATGAGCCTGGCACGCTCATTCATGTTAGGCGCCATATAATCTTTCATGTGTTGGTGCGCCTTAAAACCCAATTCAGTTAATTTCTTGAACATTTAAACTTACAAATTTACAATGAACTCGGATTGTACTTCATATACGAGTGTTTCTGAAGCTTGATGTTTCATATTAATAATGTATTGTGCCACTTGGAGTGTACTACTCACCTGTTCTCACCTGTTATCGTGTTGAGTGTTTCAATTCATGATTTGTTGATGTTGAATGGGAACAATTTTGCCATTAAATTTTATACAAACCAATTCCACATATAAATATGGGACCCACTTTATTACATAACTTTACTAGGCTCCACCATCCCCAATATCAGTCACCATGTTGTCGTTGGACGTATAATGTACAAGTTTGAGTAGGTCTAAAACTTGGAATAGTGACTGGTTGATGTGCTGTAAACGTGCATAATTGCGTAAAATTGAAATTAATGTTGATTAAAATTTTAATAAATACGAGAACATTTTGGATGATTATTATGTTGGGTATGGTGGAATCTTGTACATTTACAATCCTAGTGTTTTACAATCCTAGTGTTAACACCTTACATTCCTAACTGAACCTGATATTGTATCCACAGTGTGATATGTGAATTGAAATATTTTATACAACTGATCTAATAAATGTGTAAATGTGTATAATTTTTTCAGTCAGATGGACCAGCGTAAGCCAGTGTCGCTTACCTCATGGTCAAGATATTGGCCATAATTATGTAAAAACAACATTAGCAAATAGATGTCAACCTGCGCTCAAAATTTACAGGATCTAAATGTAAAAGCAGTCGGGGGAAGGTGGGTGTTTAAAGGTTAAATTTGACTTCCGTCTTGGCACATAGTGTAATCTGGTAAATATTGTGACCGACATACATCTGGTCGATTTTCCTATGTACACTAAAATTTGAATTGCGGTTTCTTTGCATTTCATGTACAGGCTTAAAGCAGGTTTACTGTGGATTTCATTTCATTACAGTATGTGTTTTGACTATGTAATGAGATCAATCCATGCAAAGAAATTGTAAAATGTTTTAAGGCTTGAAAGGTAAATGTAAAATTGTAAATAAAAGCAGCTGGTAAACAACATATTGAGTGGTTATTAAGTTGATACAATGATGTACAACTTCTATGCTTCTCTTTTATAAAGATGAAAATGATAATGACAAGGGCCTGGTTGGCTTGTTTAAGTGTTGTCCGGGGAAAGATAGAGTAAAATTGAAAAGGTTACACATTTATTTTTGTCCATATGATAGTAAATATTATCAACATATTTTTATAAACAAAAAAAATAACATGCTCATGCTTCTTCTGGTTATTTTGAGATAATTTTTGTACATATTGCTCAAACACAGTGCCTTGATACTTCCTCCTATTGACCATAGAAGAAAAACTGTCTGTTTATCAGACAACGCTGGGGTATTGCTAATGTGTGATTTTCAGAGTACTAATAAAATTTGACTTTCATTACATGCTAATTTGCATATAGCCGTGTCATATTTATTACCTATTATTTATGACAGCTACTCTATCGAGTGTGATTATATGTAAATCTGTACTTGGGAAAACGCATGTACACGGTTAAGTCTCTTTTAAGGATTACTACGTGCAGATGCACGTCTGTTGCACGTATTAAAGTGGGGATAAAAAAATAGTAAAATAAGGCGGTGAAGTGTCCATACTTCATCAAATACCCTTTCTTGGGCAAATTCAAGTAACACATATTTAGTACCTTTTCAGTCAATATCTCATCATCACAAATTGATGTTGCCCTGTGTGAATGAATATACATTATGTGGCAATATATTACATTGTTTATTAAGATAAATTAACTTGAGCACATAGAATGCTCACTAATACAAGCGTAACTGTACATAACCCAACACAAGCTAGGTGTAAAAGTTAACATACAAGAAGACGTGATTTGATGTAAAAGTGCAAATCTTACATGGGCATTACTTACCAGAACTATATGCTGATTTGATAATTAAATTGTTTGTTATAACTAAGAAGATTCTGCCTGTGCATGCAGAGTTAAACATAATATACATGTATCATGTATATTTCTTGTATTTTAAATAAAATAAAAATAAAAACAAAACTTAAACAATGATTCTTCAATGATAACTCCAGATCGTTGTGTGCTTTCTGTATGGTAGCTTGTAGAGGGGACATAACTCTTATCAAAGTTATCAGATGTAAATGTATAATACATTGTTCTCATTATAAAGGATTAACATGTTTTGTTTCCACTGATGTAAATATATATTGTCCTAATTATACTATTATTTATTGTTATGTATATATTCCGACTTGACTCACACCCAAATGTACTAAATAAATTTAGTTGACTATTTTTACAATCTGTGTTACGTTTTCTGTTGTTTCCAGTATAACTTGACAGGGATAACATGGGAATAAATATCCAAATACATTGCTACAAAATCTATCCCTACTCTTCGTTGAATCGTGGCATATTAAGTATAACAGTTTCATGATTGAATCAACTAAATGTATGAAATTATTGTAAACTATTGGAAACTAGATAGATTCTGACATTTTACAACACAGATACATCGAAACTGAAGTTTATATTTATAGGAATAATGAAATGTGCATGAAAAAATAATTATAAAACAAGTTTACTTGAATTGTGAGAACATCGATAAACCAATATAGATCTATTAGACTTATTTGTTCAAAAATGGGGTGTTTGGCTGGAAACTGCTTCACATTGACTGCTATATTCATAGTATTGCTATGAAATGCCATAGCCGTCTTATGTTAGACGTTTGCTTTCTGCGGTGATTAATGGGTGGTTTGTGATAAAATTCACTTTCCCTTCTTACCAAACACCTACGTTGTGATCTATAATAAGGCACAGCATGCTATTTATTGATATGTTAACATAAATGAACAACTCACTATAAAACTAAAGCCTGCCCTTTGACTTAACAATCTTCTTCTTTAGTAACTATAACCAACAATATGTTTGGCTTTACTTGACATAATGGATAAACTATATGCACCTCATACCCTTGCATCACCCACATGGAGGTGTACCGAGGAACAAGGAAAGGAAATGGTAAACCGGGGATCATGGCTGGTACATGGGACAGTTTAGTTTACCTTTTCATCTAATAAATAGGTGTCTTGACTGAAGGCAAACAGAAGAAACACTGGTTGTCCAGGAGTCTCCAGATTCACAGTTCATCATGTTAACCGCTAAACCACATCGGCTCCTCGCTTCCCAGAAAATTAATCAACCACATCGGTTCCTCACTTCCAAGAAAATTAAAGAACCACATCGGATCCTCGCTTCCAAGCAAATTAAAGAACCACATCGGCTCCTCAATTCCAAGAAAATTAAAGAACCACATCGGTTCCTCAATTCCAATCTAATTAAAGAACCAGATAAGGCTCTTTAATTCTAAGCAAATTAAAGAACCACATCGGCTCCTCACTTCCAAGCAAATTGAAGAACCACATCGGCTCCTCACTTGCAAGCAAATTAAAGAACCACATCGACTCCTCACTTCCAAGCAAATTAAAACAACCACATCGGCTCCTCACTTCCAAGCAAATTAAAAAGAACCACATCGGCTCCTCAGATTAAAGAACCACATAGGCTTCTCACTTCCAAGCAAATTAAAGAACCATATCGGCTCCTCAAATGAAAGAACCACATCGGCTCCTCACTTCCAAGCAAATTAAAGAATCACATCAGCTCCTCACTTCCAAGCAAATTAAAGAACCATATCAGCTCCTCACTTCCAAGCAAATTAAAGAACCACATCAGCTCCTCACTTCCAAGCAAATTAAAGAACCACATCGGCTCCTCACTTCCAAGCAAATTAAAGAACCACATCGGCTCCTCCAATTAAAGAACCAAATCGGCTCCTCACTTCCAAGCAAATTAAAGAACCACATCGGCTCCTCCAATTAAAGAACCACATCGCCTCCTTTACTACCAAGCCTCTGACAGGCGACACTCATGTTCCGCGGAACACCCATCTAGTTTAAGTATTGAATCACTGATACGTAATGTGCCTTATATGTTTATTGGTATTCTTTTATGACAAGCAGTGCAGTTATTTACCTTGTTATCTAACATTGTTTATTATGGATATCATCAAAAGAAAATGGTTCCACTAAATGTCAAGCTGCATTAATAAATTTCAGTTGATTTTACTGACCTTTTTATTGTTTGACTAAGTCTGGCAGTATTATGCAATGAATGTTTCCGAGAAAATGATTTCTTTGAGAAACAAAAACGCATGTTTAAGTTTTATATGTCGACTCGTTATATGGATTATATCATATTTTGTCGAAAATGCCTCAAATTCTAACTTTTAAAAAAATTTGTTTTGTGGTGCAATTTCATTGACCGTGAGTTTATAATTAGAGATGTGCTGCCTGTGGGAAGACTGATAGTACAGCTGTATTGATACACAATCTTATTAAAATCAGATCTTTATTCCTTTTCCCTAAATTAAAGATCTGATTTTAATGAGATTGTATTGATACAGTGTCGTTTTTAATGAGGAAATTGCATAACTCTATGTCTTGGAATCAACAATGGAAAATTTAACATTGGCTGATGAAAATAGAGCATTGGTTAGGTTTTCAATGGGGGTCTTTTTCAGTCTTACACCGACGCGGCCACCTAGTGTATAATATTAATCATAAATACACGCTAGCAGTTATGCATTTTACAGAGTTACAATCTCTCTCTGATAGACGTTCACTTACTTAATGGGAGAACACTGCACCCACAATGATTTCTGAATGTAAGTATCTGCTTGTCATCATGGCTTTACACAGGTCGAATCTGCACCAACAACAATCTCTGAATGCAAGTATCTGCTTGTCATCATCGCATTACACAGGACACCACTGCACCCACAACGATCTCTGAATAAAAGTATCTGCTTGTCATCATGGCATTACATAGGATAGATAAAACTGCATCGACAACGATCTCTGAATAAAAGTATCTGCTTGTCATCATGGCATTACACAGGACGAATCTGCACCAACAACAACCTCTGAATGCAAGTATCTGCTTGTCATCATCGCATTATAAAGGACGAATCTGCACCAACAACAATCTCTGAATGCAAGTATCTGCTTGTCATCATCGCATTATAAAGGACGAATCTGCACCAACAACAATCTCTGAATGCAAGTATCTGCTTGTCATCATCGCATTATAAAGGACGAATCTGCACCAACAACGATCTCTGAATGTAAGTATCTGCTTGTCATCATGGCATTATAAAGGACGAATCTGCACCAACAACGATCTCTGAATGCAAGTATCTGTTTGTCATCATGGCATTACAAAGGATAATAATGCATCAAAAACGATCTCTGAATAAAAGTATCTGCGTGTCATGGCATTACACAGGACAACACTGCACCAACACCGATCTTTGAATGTAAGTATCTGCTTGTCATCATGGCATTACATAGGATAGACAATACTGCATCGACAACGATCTCTGAATAAAAGTATCTGCTTGTCATCATGTCATTACACAGGACACCACTGCACCCACAACGATCTCTGAATAAAAGTATCTGCTTGTCATCATGGCATTACATAGGATAGATAAAACTGCATCGACAACGATCTCTGAATAAAAGTATCTGCTTGTCATCATGGCATTACACAGGATGAATCTGCACCAACAACAATTTCTGAATGCAAGTATCTGCTTGTCATCATGGCATTATACAAGACGAATCTGCACCAACAACGATCTCTGAATGCAAGTATCTGCTTGTCATCATGGCATTACACAGGACACCACTGCACCCACAACGATCTCTGAATAAAAGTATCTGCTTGTCATCATGGCATTACATAGGATAGATAATACTGCATCGACAACGATCTCTGAATAAAAGTATCTGCTTGTCATCATGGCATTATAAAGGACGAATCTGCACCAACAACAATCTCTGAATGCAAGTATCTGCTTGTCATCATCGCATTATAAAGGACGAATCTGCACCAACAACGATCTCTGAATGTAAGTATCTGCTTGTCATCATGGCATTATAAAGGACGAATCTGCACCAACAACGATCTCTGAATGCAAGTATCTGTTTGTCATCATGGCATTACAAAGGATAATAATGCATCAAAAACGATCTCTGAATAAAAGTATCTGCGTGTCATGGCATTACACAGGACAACACTGCACCAACACCGATCTTTGAATGTAAGTATCTGCTTGTCATCATGGCATTACATAGGATAGACAATACTGCATCGACAACGATCTCTGAATAAAAGTATCTGCTTGTCATCATGTCATTACACAGGACACCACTGCACCCACAACGATCTCTGAATAAAAGTATCTGCTTGTCATCATGGCATTACATAGGATAGATAAAACTGCATCGACAACGATCTCTGAATAAAAGTATCTGCTTGTCATCATGGCATTACACAGGACGAATCTGCACCAACAACAATTTCTGAATGCAAGTATCTGCTTGTCATCATGGCATTATACAAGACGAATCTGCACCAACAACGATCTCTGAATGCAAGAATCTGCTTGTCATCATGGCATTACACAGGACACCACTGCACCCACAACGATCTCTGAATAAAAGTATCTGCTTGTCATCATGGCATTACATAGGATAGATAATACTGCATCGACAACGATCTCTGAATAAAAGTATCTGCTTGTCATCATGGCATTACACAGGACAACACTGCACCAACAACGATCTTTGAATGTAAGTATCTGCTTATCATCATGGCATTACATAGGAGGACATTGCACCAACAACGATCTCTGAATAAAAGTATCTGCTTGTCATCATGACATTACATAGGATAACACTGCACAAATAACGATCTTTGAATGTAACTATCTGCTTGTCATCATAGCATTACATAGGATAACACTGCACCAATAACGATTTCTGAATGTAAGTATCTGCTTATCATCATGGCATTACATAGGAGGACACTGCACCAACACCGATCTCTGAATGTAAGTATCTGCTTGTCATCATGGCATTACATAGGAGGACATTGCACCCACAACGATCTCTGAATAAAAGTATCTGCTTGTCATCATGGTATTACGTAGGAGGACACCATCCACAACGATCTCTGATGAATGTAAGTATCTGCTCGTCGTAATGGCATTACACAAGATAACACAGCAGCACCAACGATTTCTGCATGTAAGTCTGCTTGTCATCATTGCATTACATAGGAGGACACCACTGCATCCACAACGATCTCTGATAGAATGTAAGTATCTGCTTGTCATCATGGCATTACATAGGATACCACTGCACTCAGAATGATCTCTGAATGTAAGTATCTGCTTGTCATCATGGCATTACACAAGATAACACTGCACCCACAATGTTGTCTGAATGAAAGTATCTGCGTATCATCATGGCATTACATAGGAGGATAATGCACCGACATAGCATACGATGAAAGTCAGCACGACTTAAGTTCTCTGAATGATACATTTACATAGGAGAGTATTGCCCACACATAGCACAAAGCTGTTAGCACGAGTTACAATTTTGCACCCACGCAGCACTCAGTGTGTTAGCAATGTGTTAGCACAAGTTACAAATGTGTACCCACACACCACGCAATTGCTAGCATGAGTTACAATTATGTACCCACACAGCACGCAATTGTTAGCACGAGTTACAATTGCGTACCCACACAGCAGGCAAGTGTTAGCACACGTTACGCATTGCACACAGCACACACGTGTTAGCACGATTTCTAATTTTGAACCCACATGCCATGCCATTTTTATACGAGCAAGTTTTACAATCTCTAAAGGATATGCTATGTTTGTCATCATAACGTCACTGCAAAATAAGAATAAGTTCACATAAGTCATACGCAAAAGATGGGAGGTATTCAAAAACTCCTCTTACAGAAAGAATTTGTAAAGTATGTAATGATGGTTTAGAGGTCAAATTTCACTTTGTTGTAAAATGTATCAAATATAACACCTTATGGCAAACACTCTTTGATGAGTTTCTGACATTTAGACTGAGTAGAATTGTATAACTCACAGATTATGTTTCATACTTATGTGTTTATCTTATATGCTACTTTTGATATAATTGCAATGTATATGTGGTGACAATCCTTTCATTGGATTTAGACCAATAAAAATATTTGATTTGACTTGATTTGCAGACATCATCTTCGGAGCGTACAGGTGTTGCTGGGTACTTCTGTGCGATGTCTGATTTCAGTAAAGGTCAAGCAAATGGTTGAATTAGGTTTTACTGCTCACCAACTCCAAAGAGGCATGTGGCGCCAACAGGAAAGAACATGATTCCAGTCCCACTAACCTAGGAAAAACGGAAACGGAGCAAATTGACAAAGAAAACAAACCAAAACAAGTGAACTGAAATAAATCAAACAAATCAAAACAGAAGGGCACATCTAAAGAATGGAAATGATTCGCTTACAAACAGAGACACTTCAGAAAACACACACGCACGCACGCACGCACACACACACACACACACACACACATATTCGGACAACTATTGAGCACATTTGGATAAACTGCAACAAATGTTTGGTAAGGGCCTATCATGTGGCATATATTAACTTGAAAATGTGTACGTGTCTAAGTACTCTGTTTACCATCCCCTAATAAAATAATTTGTATTAGATGTTTTTATCCGGTCGTTATTGTCTTAATTTGTTTTTGGTGTATGCCGTTGCCTGGATATTATTATATATTTTCTATTATTTATGATTTACTTCTACATTTAACGGCTTCTCTTTATCGCGTGGGCGTATACTCTAAGGAGGCCCTCCCAGGAGGGTCAATGTTCCCTTGTTTCCTGAAAATATGACCCAATGTTCCCTTGTTTCCCAAAAATATTTTTGCTTTGTTCCCGAAAAATATGTTTCCAAAGTCCCTATTTCTTGAAAAATATGTTTGCAATGTCCCTTGTTCCCCAAAAATATAACCAATGTTCCCTTGTTCCCCAAAACTATTTGCAAATGTTCCCGAAAATTAATTCTGATGAATTAACAAACCATTTGGCCAAAACAAGTTAATAGTTGCATCTTAGACAACAGTTCTTGAGCACAAGAACTTACGTAATCTACTTTTTTTATTGTTTTCACATAGATTTTTTAGAAAAATCTTCCATTACTCTTCTCTTCAGTCCTCTTGTTGATTTCCTGATGGTATTTTCATCAACCTCCTCTCTTGCCTCTGCTAAAGTAACTGTTTCAGTGGCACTGCTGATTTGGGATTAAATCATAATAAACTCCTCTTCTTCTAACTCAATTTGATTTGTGTGCACATTTTTTCAAGCTTCCATTTATATCTTTCATACAAATGGCCTCTTCATCGCCTTCCATAAAATACAATGCCCTTTTCATACCCGAGTTAACACTTTCTTTGAGCATAATGATGCTTACTCTGTTCAATATAATCACAAATATTAAGTCACCTGCCTCATGTACAACCTGAGGTAATTGTGTTACCCAGCTATAATTAATAGTGTATTGTGTTTCCTGTTTCAGTCCTTTAATATTGCATTTTCATTTACATATACATATATATATAGTCGTTAGAATTTGATTTGTGTTGATTGTAGTTTGCAGTTAGTTATTTTTAAGGTTTTATTTGCAAATATGCAAACCCAGCTATAATTAATGGTGTATTGTGTGCATGTTCTTTTCCTGTTTCACTTCTTTAATATTGCATTTTCATTTACATGCACATATATATATAGTCGTTAGAAGTTGATTTGTGTTAATTAATTAATAGTGTATTGTGTGCATGTTCTTTTCCTGTTTCAATCCCTTACTATTGCATTTTCATTTACATATACATATATATATATAGTCGTTAGAATTTGATTTGTGTTAATTGTAGTTTGCAGTTATTTATTTTTAAGGTTTTATTTGCAAATATGCAAACCCAGCTATAATTAATGGTGTATTGTGTGCATGTTCTTTTCCTGTTTCACTTCTTTAATATTGCATTTACATGTACATGTACATATATATAGTCGTTAGAATTTGATTTGTGTTAATTGAGTTTGAAGTTATCTATGTTTAAGGTTTTATTTGCAAATATTCAGCGGTAATTAATATTAAGACGCGGTGCTCCTTACAATTAGTTTAACTCTGAACGGCCATTCTCTGAGTTTCTCACCAGGCGTATATATCAAGTGGTCAAAGTCTACAACGGTACAGTGGTATCCTTTCTCTAACATTCTCTGAGTTTCTTACCAGGCTTATATATCAAGTGGTCAGTCAAAAAGTGATATTAATCGAAAAATATGTATACTTTAAGATCTTCAAGGTAACCACACATTAATCAATTGACCATTCCCTGTCCGAATATATGAAGCTGCCGAACCCCACTGGTAGCAGTTTTGTCATATCTCTGAGAATTTCTACGGACCTAATCAATCATAGTCAATTTAGTTCCGCCGAAATGTACTGGTCAGTATTATACAATTATGGACTTTTCAGCTGTTATACATGATGTGATATGCACCAAAAAAATCATTATTGACCGAGGCGATAGCCGAGGTCAATAATGATTTTTTTGGTGCATATCAACATCATGTATAACAGCTGAAAAGTCCATAACTGTTTTATTATATAACCCTCAATTTACAATTATATAAAACAGGTCAATATCAAAAAAACAATTATATAAAACAGGTCAATATCAAAAAAACAGGTCAATATCAAAAAAACAGGTCAATATCGCTAGATATTTTTTCTAAAAAATTACTTTTTAGCCAATGAAAACGCGTCTATTTATAGGTTATATAATAATTAAATATATGCAAGGGTTACAGGTCAGCAAATAGCCTGAACAGATTTTCATTGGTCAAAGTGTCCACTTCACCATGACAACCACTCTGAAAAATAATCACATAAAATGGCATGTAGCTTCCTAAAGATCACTTGCTCCCTTATAACTCAAAGTGTTACATTAAAAGAAAGTTGCTCTACATTCTGAATTGCTTGTTTTCTCAGAAGTGATCACCCCGAGTACCTAAGCCAAGCGAGTAAACACATAACCCAATCCAAATATTAACTCGGTCACAATTGTTCAGCTTGAATTTGTTATACTTTTCCGACTTTACTGGTTTACACACAGTAGGTTGTGAAGCATTCAAATAAATTGGCAGAGTTCCTGGATTATCTTTCACATTCTTACTTCTCACTTTTTTTTGTGGAACTCCTTGACCATATGTTGCTCTCCAGACTCTCATCTCTTGTTTCTGCTCTTTGGTCAGATGCACAGATTTAGGAGCGTACATTTTTGGGGTAATATGACGTCGAACTTATGAAGTAGCAGAATTTTGTTTTGTACCTTCGCTTTAAATGCTCCTTAATTGCTCTATAAAATCTATAGTCAAACTCAAGCTGCATTGGCATGGCTTTCATCTATGAAAACACATTTTCTACGACTAATGTTAACAAACACTTCATTCTGAAGATTTCCAACAGTCTAGGTGATACATTGGCAATGGGAAGTAAGTCCTCGATGTCACACAGGAAGTCTAAAATACGTGTTTCGTCATAATTACAACAGTTGATACAGTTCCCTGAGGACCTTGCGTTGACGCTGTTGTTTCAAGGTATGTTTTCACATTGTCAACGCACTGACAGTCAAAGTATATGGGGCGCCGTTTTTCTATTTATTCAGTATTTTGTGATATCAAGAATTCATTTCTTATATCAAGAATTCATTTCTTGATATCAAAAAATCGACTTAAAGTGGTGCTAAAAAAATAGTAAAATAAGGCGGTGAAGTGTCCATACTTGATCAAATACCCTTTCTTGGGCAAATCCAAGTAACACATATTTAGTACCTTTTCAGTCAATATCTCATCATCACAAATTGATGTTACGCTGTGTGAATGAATATACATTATGTGGCAATATATTACATTGTTTATTAAGATAAATTAACTTGAGCACATAGAATGCTCACCAATACAAGCGTAACTGTACATTAACTTGAGCACATAGAATGCTCACCAATACAAGCGTTCACATAGAATGCTCACCAATACAAGCGTAACTGTACATTAACTTGAGCACATATAATGCTCACCAATACAAGCGTAACTGTACATTAACTTGAGCACATAGAATGCTCACCAATACAAGCGTAACTGTACATAACCCAAAACGAGCTAGGTGTAAAAGTTAACATACAAGAAGACGTGATGATTTGATGTTGTAAAAGTGCAAATCTTACATGGGCATTACTTACCAGACCTATATGCTGATTTGATAACTAAATTGTTTGTTATAACTGAGAAGATTCAGCCTGTGCATGCAGAGTTACACATAATATACATGTATCATGTATATTTCTTGTATTTTAAATAAAATAAAAATAAAAACAAAACTTAAACAGTGATTCTTCAATGATAACTGCATTTTTAACTCCAGATCGTCGTGTGCTTTCTGTATGGTAGCTTGTAGAGGGGACATAACTCTTATCAAAGTTATCGTAGCTTGTAGAGGGGACATAACTCTTATCAAAGTTATCAGATGTAAATGCATAATACATTTTAAATGTTAATTGTTCTCATTATAAAGGATTAACATGTTTTGTTTCCACAGATGTAACTATATATTGTCCTAATTATACTATTATTTATTGTTATGTATATATTCCGACTTGACTCACACCCAAATGTACTAACTAAGTTTAGTTCACTATTTTTACAATCTGTGTTACGTTTTCTGTTGTTTCCAGTATAACTTGACAGTGATAATATGGGAATAAATAGTACATTGCTACAAAATCTATCCCTACTCTTCGTTGAATCTTGCCGTATTAAGTATAACTGTTTCATGATTGAATCAACTAAATGTATGAAATTATTGTAAAATATTGGAAACTATATAGATTCTGACATTTTACAAAACAGATACATCGAAACTCAAGTTTATATTTATAGGAATAATAAAATGTGCACGAAAAGATACTTATAAAACAAGTTTACTTGAATTGTGAGAACATCTATCAACCAATATAGATTTATTAGACTATTTGTTCAAAAATGTGGTGTTTGGCTGAAAACTGCTTCACATTGACTGCTATATTCATAGTTTTACTATGGAATGCCATAGCCGTCTTATGTTAGACGTTTGCTTTCTGTGGTGATTAATGGGTGGTTTATGATACAATTCACTTTCCCTTCTTACCAAACACCTACGTTGTGATCTATAATAAGGCACAGCATGCTATTTATTGATATGTTAACATAAATGAACAACTCACTATAAAACTAAAGCCCGCCCTTTGACTTAACAATCTTCTTCTTTAGTGACTATAACCAACAATATTTTTGGCTTTAGGTTTACCACCACCAATTACATGTAAACCTCCGAGGTGTAGTCGAATGTAGTTCCTATAATAAAAAGTAATCCCTCCTTTTTCGATGGAAATGGGCATTATAAGTAGGGGAAAACTGCCCATTTCTATTCGATTTTGTGGTTATATGTATAAGAAGCGTATTAATAGGTTTTACTGGATCACTGATGAACATTTTCGAAATTTCGACTCTATGCTTACACTTTGTGAGCAATGAAAACAGTCGATCAATAAAAACAGCAGTACCCTTGACCTGTTTAGTAAACAAACAAGAACTTTCTTACATGTCTTGTGACCCCACGTTTTCTGGTGATTTTTCAAGTGGAAAAATAGTTTTCTATATGAACATTACACTGCTGCATTATCCATACTTGAGTTGAATTTGCAGCAAATCATTAATATGTGACACTTTAACATTGGTGTCTATGGGGAAAATAATTGGTGCTTTCATACCTATAAGAGATGCGTGCAGTAATTAGGACTCGCTCAGATTCGTACCTAGAGACACTTTTCCGATAACAATTGGTAAAATAAGCTCAGAAATAAGTTTTCCATAGTTTATTACATAGGTTTTGAGCGTTTTTAGTCCAATTTTGTCTATAAAAGCCGTAATTTTGAGTTTCGTTTTTTTTTCTTGTTTAAAATGACGTATTGGTGAAGTGTTTGCAGTTGAACTATGTCTTTTTGGTATCAACATGTAGGGTTGCATGTTTGCAACATGTTTTTATGAATTAAATTTGCATGACAACAGGCTTGGTAGGCATGAAACCACTAAATCTTTCCCCTACCCCCCTAAAATAGGATACTGTGAAAAATGAAGATTTGTGTAAAAGATAAAATATTATTCCTTATCATTCAAACTCGACTTGGTAGCGTTCAGCTAGTATCAATTCTGATTTTAGCGGTATTTTTGGCATTATTAAGCTCGTATTCGCTACTATAATCAGGTATGGTACCACCAATTTTGAAGAATTTGACTGAAAAATCAATTTTGGCATGAAAATCGACATAAATTGGCCCTTTCATCGTCCTAATTGTACCTAAAATGCATATTTTATTTATGTCCATTGAATGTTCTAAACATTTGATCTATTTAATATGGTGTATGGACAAGAAATGCCGTTTGGTATGACAATTCAGATAGTGTAAAATTAAAAAAAATATCTCTGACTTTTGTCGATTTTAGACTATTGCCCTTGGTATTCACAAGACCATATCTCTGCAAATAATCATTCGATTTGCATGAAGTAAGTGTTTTTAAGCTTGTAATGAAAATGACAACAAAAACTCCTCATTTAAGAAACATCTGAACATGTTTTCTCCTCTTATAGGTTTACCACCACCAATTACATGTAAACCTCCGAGGTGTAGTCGAATGTAGTTCCTATAATAAAAAGTAATCCCTCCTTTTTCGATGGAAATGGGCATTATAAGTAGGGGAAAACTGCCCATTTCTATTCGATTTTGTGGTTATATGTATAAGAAGCGTATTAATAGGTTTTACTGGATCACTGATGAACATTTTCGAAATTTCGACTCTATGCTTACACTTTGTGAGCAATGAAAACAGTCGATCAATAAAAACAGCAGTACCCTTGACCTGTTTAGTAAACAAACAAGAACTTTCTTACATGTCTTGTGACCCCACGTTTTCTGGTGATTTTTCAAGTGGAAAAATAGTTTTCTATATGAACATTACACTGCTGCATTATCCATACTTGAGTTGAATTTGCAGCAAATCATTAATATGTGACACTTTAACATTGGTGTCTATGGGGAAAATAATTGGTGCTTTCATACCTATAAGAGATGCGTGCAGTAATTAGGACTCGCTCAGATTCGTACCTAGAGACACTTTTCCGATAACAATTGGTAAAATAAGCTCAGAAATAAGTTTTCCATAGTTTATTACATAGGTTTTGAGCGTTTTTAGTCCAATTTTGTCTATAAAAGCCGTAATTTTGAGTTTCGTTTTTTTTTCTTGTTTAAAATGACGTATTGGTGAAGTGTTTGCAGTTGAACTATGTCTTTTTGGTATCAACATGTAGGGTTGCATGTTTGCAACATGTTTTTATGAATTAAATTTGCATGACAACAGGCTTGGTAGGCATGAAACCACTAAATCTTTCCCCTACCCCCCTAAAATAGGATACTGTGAAAAATGAAGATTTGTGTAAAAGATAAAATATTATTCCTTATCATTCAAACTCGACTTGGTAGCGTTCAGCTAGTATCAATTCTGATTTTAGCGGTATTTTTGGCATTATTAAGCTCGTATTCGCTACTATAATCAGGTATGGTACCACCAATTTTGAAGAATTTGACTGAAAAATCAATTTTGGCATGAAAATCGACATAAATTGGCCCTTTCATCGTCCTAATTGTACCTAAAATGCATATTTTATTTATGTCCATTGAATGTTCTAAACATTTGATCTATTTAATATGGTGTATGGACAAGAAATGCCGTTTGGTATGACAATTCAGATAGTGTAAAATTAAAAAAAATATCTCTGACTTTTGTCGATTTTAGACTATTGCCCTTGGTATTCACAAGACCATATCTCTGCAAATAATCATTCGATTTGCATGAAGTAAGTGTTTTTAAGCTTGTAATGAAAATGACAACAAAAACTCCTCATTTAAGAAACATCTGAACATGTTTTCTCCTCTTATAGGTTTACCACCACCAATTACATGTAAACCTCCGAGGTGTAGTCGAATGTAGTTCCTATAATAAAAAGTAATCCCTCCTTTTTCGATGGAAATGGGCATTATAAGTAGGGGAAAACTGCCCATTTCTATTCGATTTTGTGGTTATATGTATAAGAAGCGTATTAATAGGTTTTACTGGATCACTGATGAACATTTTCGAAATTTCGACTCTATGCTTACACTTTGTGAGCAATGAAAACAGTCGATCAATAAAAACAGCAGTACCCTTGACCTGTTTAGTAAACAAACAAGAACTTTCTTACATGTCTTGTGACCCCACGTTTTCTGGTGATTTTTCAAGTGGAAAAATAGTTTTCTATATGAACATTACACTGCTGCATTATCCATACTTGAGTTGAATTTGCAGCAAATCATTAATATGTGACACTTTAACATTGGTGTCTATGGGGAAAATAATTGGTGCTTTCATACCTATAAGAGATGCGTGCAGTAATTAGGACTCGCTCAGATTCGTACCTAGAGACACTTTTCCGATAACAATTGGTAAAATAAGCTCAGAAATAAGTTTTCCATAGTTTATTACATAGGTTTTGAGCGTTTTTAGTCCAATTTTGTCTATAAAAGCCGTAATTTTGAGTTTCGTTTTTTTTTCTTGTTTAAAATGACGTATTGGTGAAGTGTTTGCAGTTGAACTATGTCTTTTTGGTATCAACATGTAGGGTTGCATGTTTGCAACATGTTTTTATGAATTAAATTTGCATGACAACAGGCTTGGTAGGCATGAAACCACTAAATCTTTCCCCTACCCCCCTAAAATAGGATACTGTGAAAAATGAAGATTTGTGTAAAAGATAAAATATTATTCCTTATCATTCAAACTCGACTTGGTAGCGTTCAGCTAGTATCAATTCTGATTTTAGCGGTATTTTTGGCATTATTAAGCTCGTATTCGCTACTATAATCAGGTATGGTACCACCAATTTTGAAGAATTTGACTGAAAAATCAATTTTGGCATGAAAATCGACATAAATTGGCCCTTTCATCGTCCTAATTGTACCTAAAATGCATATTTTATTTATGTCCATTGAATGTTCTAAACATTTGATCTATTTAATATGGTGTATGGACAAGAAATGCCGTTTGGTATGACAATTCAGATAGTGTAAAATTAAAAAAAATATCTCTGACTTTTGTCGATTTTAGACTATTGCCCTTGGTATTCACAAGACCATATCTCTGCAAATAATCATTCGATTTGCATGAAGTAAGTGTTTTTAAGCTTGTAATGAAAATGACAACAAAAACTCCTCATTTAAGAAACATCTGAACATGTTTTCTCCTCTTATAGGTTTACCACCACCAATTACATGTAAACCTCCGAGGTGTAGTCGAATGTAGTTCCTATAATAAAAAGTAATCCCTCCTTTTTCGATGGAAATGGGCATTATAAGTAGGGGAAAACTGCCCATTTCTATTCGATTTTGTGGTTATATGTATAAGAAGCGTATTAATAGGTTTTACTGGATCACTGATGAACATTTTCGAAATTTCGACTCTATGCTTACACTTTGTGAGCAATGAAAACAGTCGATCAATAAAAACAGCAGTACCCTTGACCTGTTTAGTAAACAAACAAGAACTTTCTTACATGTCTTGTGACCCCACGTTTTCTGGTGATTTTTCAAGTGGAAAAATAGTTTTCTATATGAACATTACACTGCTGCATTATCCATACTTGAGTTGAATTTGCAGCAAATCATTAATATGTGACACTTTAACATTGGTGTCTATGGGGAAAATAATTGGTGCTTTCATACCTATAAGAGATGCGTGCAGTAATTAGGACTCGCTCAGATTCGTACCTAGAGACACTTTTCCGATAACAATTGGTAAAATAAGCTCAGAAATAAGTTTTCCATAGTTTATTACATAGGTTTTGAGCGTTTTTAGTCCAATTTTGTCTATAAAAGCCGTAATTTTGAGTTTCGTTTTTTGTTCTTGTTTAAAATGACGTATTGGTGAAGTGTTTGCAGTTGAACTATGTCTTTTTGGTATCAACATGTAGGGTTGCATGTTTGCAACATGTTTTTATGAATTAAATTTGCATGACAACAGGCTTGGTAGGCATGATACACTAAATCTTTCCCCGTACCCCCCTAAAATAGGATACTGTGAAAAATGAAGATTTGGTGTATAGAGTAAAGATATGTATTTCCTAGTGGGATGCGATTCAGTAGAGCATCGAGCGGGGTAGCGGATTCGAGGCTAGTAGTATCAGATTCTGATGATCTTTTTTAGCGTTATGTTTTGCATTATTAAGCTCGTATTCGCTACTATAATCAGGTATGGTACCACCAATTTTGAAGAATTTGACTGAAAAATCAATTTTGGCATGAAAATCGACATAAATTGGCCCTTTCATCGTCCTAATTGTACCTAAAATGCATATTTTATTTATGTCCATTGAATGTTCTAAACATTTGATCTATTTAATATGGTGTATGGACAAGAAATGCCGTTTGGTATGACAATTCAGATAGTGTAAAATTAAAAAAAATATCTCTGACTTTTGTCGATTTTAGACTATTGCCCTTGGTATTCACAAGACCATATCTCTGCAAATAATCATTCGATTTGCATGAAGTAAGTGTTTTTAAGCTTGTAATGAAAATGACAACAAAAACTCCTCATTTAAGAAACATCTGAACATGTTTTCTCCTCTTATAGGTTTACCACCACCAATTACATGTAAACCTCCGAGGTGTAGTCGAATGTAGTTCCTATAATAAAAAGTAATCCCTCCTTTTTCGATGGAAATGGGCATTATAAGTAGGGGAAAACTGCCCATTTCTATTCGATTTTGTGGTTATATGTATAAGAAGCGTATTAATAGGTTTTACTGGATCACTGATGAACATTTTCGAAATTTCGACTCTATGCTTACACTTTGTGAGCAATGAAAACAGTCGATCAATAAAAACAGCAGTACCCTTGACCTGTTTAGTAAACAAACAAGAACTTTCTTACATGTCTTGTGACCCCACGTTTTCTGGTGATTTTTCAAGTGGAAAAATAGTTTTCTATATGAACATTACACTGCTGCATTATCCATACTTGAGTTGAATTTGCAGCAAATCATTAATATGTGACACTTTAACATTGGTGTCTATGGGGAAAATAATTGGTGCTTTCATACCTATAAGAGATGCGTGCAGTAATTAGGACTCGCTCAGATTCGTACCTAGAGACACTTTTCCGATAACAATTGGTAAAATAAGCTCAGAAATAAGTTTTCCATAGTTTATTACATAGGTTTTGAGCGTTTTTAGTCCAATTTTGTCTATAAAAGCCGTAATTTTGAGTTTCGTTTTTTTTTCTTGTTTAAAATGACGTATTGGTGAAGTGTTTGCAGTTGAACTATGTCTTTTTGGTATCAACATGTAGGGTTGCATGTTTGCAACATGTTTTTATGAATTAAATTTGCATGACAACAGGCTTGGTAGGCATGAAACCACTAAATCTTTCCCCTACCCCCCTAAAATAGGATACTGTGAAAAATGAAGATTTGTGTAAAAGATAAAATATTATTCCTTATCATTCAAACTCGACTTGGTAGCGTTCAGCTAGTATCAATTCTGATTTTAGCGGTATTTTTGGCATTATTAAGCTCGTATTCGCTACTATAATCAGGTATGGTACCACCAATTTTGAAGAATTTGACTGAAAAATCAATTTTGGCATGAAAATCGACATAAATTGGCCCTTTCATCGTCCTAATTGTACCTAAAATGCATATTTTATTTATGTCCATTGAATGTTCTAAACATTTGATCTATTTAATATGGTGTATGGACAAGAAATGCCGTTTGGTATGACAATTCAGATAGTGTAAAATTAAAAAAAATATCTCTGACTTTTGTCGATTTTAGACTATTGCCCTTGGTATTCACAAGACCATATCTCTGCAAATAATCATTCGATTTGCATGAAGTAAGTGTTTTTAAGCTTGTAATGAAAATGACAACAAAAACTCCTCATTTAAGAAACATCTGAACATGTTTTCTCCTCTTATAGGTTTACCACCACCAATTACATGTAAACCTCCGAGGTGTAGTCGAATGTAGTTCCTATAATAAAAAGTAATCCCTCCTTTTTCGATGGAAATGGGCATTATAAGTAGGGGAAAACTGCCCATTTCTATTCGATTTTGTGGTTATATGTATAAGAAGCGTATTAATAGGTTTTACTGGATCACTGATGAACATTTTCGAAATTTCGACTCTATGCTTACACTTTGTGAGCAATGAAAACAGTCGATCAATAAAAACAGCAGTACCCTTGACCTGTTTAGTAAACAAACAAGAACTTTCTTACATGTCTTGTGACCCCACGTTTTCTGGTGATTTTTCAAGTGGAAAAATAGTTTTCTATATGAACATTACACTGCTGCATTATCCATACTTGAGTTGAATTTGCAGCAAATCATTAATATGTGACACTTTAACATTGGTGTCTATGGGGAAAATAATTGGTGCTTTCATACCTATAAGAGATGCGTGCAGTAATTAGGACTCGCTCAGATTCGTAC
>JAWPHD010019247.1:0-36514 GCA_037043455.1 Cyrtodaria siliqua
CAGCATTAGATTTACATATATCTAATACCAAATTACCTTATACTGATTTTAAAAGCTGTATCAACACATATATTCGTAACTCTTGGCAAGCCACTTGGGATTTGTCAGTTAACAATAAACTCCATTCAATTAAACCATTACTCGGAGAATGGCGCTCTTCTAGTAGACCCATTCGTCGAGAGGAAGTTGTCCTAGCTCGGTGCAGAATAGGGCATACACGTTATACTCATTCATATTTATTACAAGGTGAGCCATTACCAGAATGTATACCCTGCTTTGCACCGTTAACGGTCAATCACATATTGCTGGAATGTGTAGACTTTGATCCTATGCGTCAAAGGTACTACAATGTTAATACTATGACCGAGTTATTTAATACTATAGATTTTAGTCTAGTTTTAGATTTCCTTAAGGAAATCCGACTTTATAAATCATTATAATATGTTCTTGTATATAATTACTTTTTTATATACCCGTTTTTCGGGCATTCGTTGATTTACATATATAATTTATATAACTACTATATCATCCCTTATTTTTTAATAGTTTTATCCTGATATATTTACATTAATTTTTAATTAATACTTCATTTATTCATATTTTGTCAGTTTTTGCGCACAATATGACCTATTTATGTGTCGACGTGCCGTAAAACAATATTCATTCATTCATTACACATTCCAATAAGATGTGATTGACCTGACCGTTAACGGTGCAAAGCAGGGTATACATTCTGGTAATTGCTCACCTTGTAATAAATATGAATGAGTATAACGTGTATGCCAAATCGTACAATGAAAGAGGAAAGCGTAGTGACGAACTGTAAAAGGGTCCACCACCAAGCATGCAGTACGTTGCAAAATGATAGGGTCATAAACTCTTTTGATAAACTTTTTAACAAGTTTGCTCCCAACTAAATTCCATTATGTTTATTTCACTCTTCGGGGCATTTAATTTTATAAGATACTGGAACCATACGCCGTACGACATGGAGATGCGTTACACTCCATTTCCACCGCCATATGCATGCCATCTTCGGGATGGTTTAAATTTTTTGTACTGTTGATTTTATGAATATTGAGTTCTGCACAATCCGGGGCTAGAGGGCGTGAGCGGTAGCTAGCATATTTTACTACCGCTCATGAACAGTCTCAATCAAACCGAGACTGCAATATTTCGTATGTGTCGTTTTCGGCCTTTTCCAAGGGTCCATTATCATAGTTTTTTTTATAGCACAGTGGCGTTGCTTGTGCAGTCTGGCTGTAGTAAAACGTCTCCCCGCGCTTGCAATCAGTACTCTTTTTCATTCGATCTTTGGAGATCGCTGAGCCCGATACCTATATTTAATTATCGGTAGTACTTTTTTATTTATTTTTGTTTTCTTACTTAATTTTCGATTCAGTGGTTTCACTACTCCAGCCGATTAAAGGCTCTGTGTATTGTTTAACCACTTATAGGATATGTTGTCTGCTTTTTAATTTAGTCTTTTGACTGTTACTTGTGATATGCAGGCTTCATAACCGCTGCTCCCAACTAAATTCCATTATGTTTATTTCGCTCTTCGGGGCATTTAATTTTATTAGATACTGGGACCATACACCGTACGACATGGAGATGCGTAACACTCCATGTCTACCGTCATATGCATGCCATCTTAGGGATGGTTTAAATTTTTGTACTATTGATTTTATGAATATTGAGTTCTGCTCAACCCGGGGCTAGAGGGCGTGAGCGATAGCTAGCATATTTCTCTACCGCTCATGAACAGTCTCAATCAAACCGAGACTGCAATATTTCGTATGTGTCGTTTTCGGCCGTTTCCAAGTGTCCATTATCATACTCTTTTTTAACAAAGATAGTATAAAAGTGATGATGACCAAGAATCTTACGAAGTTTATAAATCACATCACCATAGAAGTCAGGTTGTGATAGTCCTTGTCGCAGAAGTGTCCTTAAATTACTTTTACATTTGGAAAGAAGATCAGGGTTACGATAATAAAATTTTGCAAATGTTTTACGAAGTTTATGGTAACGGTAACCCTGATAGAGTAGTTTTTTAGTTATGCAAATATTATGAATATTAAAGTCCTCAAAAGAAATATAAAAAGATCGGACAGGGAAAGTAGCATTCAAGGAGGACAGTCAACTACAAAACACAGAAACAAACACGCAAACAGACAAACAAGAAGGCAAAAGCAATAATAAATGCAAACGACATCACAAACACAAAAGGGTTGACAATAGGGCTACCGCCTTGGAACGGTCAGCGGCAAAGTAGGCCACTGGGGGTTCTCGAGTACAATTTCTTGAAAAACGAATAAGTTGAGACACATACAGCCCATAAGAAGTTGCTCGGGGAACATCCCCATCCAAGTGGGGGTAATTAACAATGTCAAAATTAAAATCATCTCTCTTGTCATAGATTTTGCTAATTATTTCACCATTTTCAATCGAGAGATCTAAACAAGAAAAGAAGCGTTATTATAAGATATATTACCTTCATTAAGCTCAAATTATTTAGGATAAATATTATCAACCATAGTTGGAACGAAAGGGTTGTCAATGTTCAATATGTCATCCAGATACCGAGAGGTGTCATGAAAAGCTTCAATAACATATGCCTGAGTATCTGGTGAAAGACTCAACATGAAATCTCTTTCATAGTAAAATAAAAACAAATCTGCGACAAGTGGTGCACAGTTCGTACCCATAGGGATACCAACAATTTGTCTATAAACGGTGGTAACATACCTGACGAAAATATTATCTAATAGGAAGATGAGTGCTTCACAAACTTCATAGCAAGTCCAAATAGTATAACTGTCTAAACTGCCGTTAATAAAAAACGCTTTAATATTGTTACATGCCAAAAATGTATTTTCTCCAGCGAATGTTTTTTGAATAAGAGAAATTAGTTTGTCTTTAATAAGGTGATGTGGTAAGGTTGTATATAGTGTAGAGAAGTCATAAGTGCTTATTGATGAAACTGGACCTTTATCGAAAATGTTATCAAGAAGGTCTCCTGAATTTTTTATAGACCAAATTAAATTAATCCCAGAGTTTTCATAAGTTTTATCACAATATAATTTAACGTGATCTTTAACGGCAGTAAGACAAGAAGTTAAAAGCTTGGACATGTTTGTTGTGGTGCAGGCACTAGAATTCGAAATAAAGCGAGCCTTATACGGATTTTTATGTAATTTAGGAATCCAGTACATGATAGGCAGTTTATTTTCCTTATCGTTAGCCTTAAAAGTAGTGCAACGAGTGATATATGCGGAAACAACATCATCCTCAGTAGAATTAACTGGAGTATACGAATAATTGGTGCTGCCGAGTTCCAGAGAAATAACATTGACGTAATGTCAAACAATAATTACATTATTAGCTGCTTTATCTGCAGGAACTAAAACAAATTTATTATGAAATTCCTGAATTGCCGATTTAAAATTAGTCATCTCATAAATAGTTTTGCCGGTAGAGAAGCTTACCTCTTTGCCGTAAATATTCCGTGTTTACATTGTTTCTATTCTCGGTAACAAGTGTCACGTGACAGTTACTAAATAACGACTGAATTGGTCAGTTGGTCTGAGCTGAATGCAGTAGTTATCGTCATCTTCAGTTTAATACCGAATAGCCATATTTTGGGATGATGAAAACTTGTGTAGATAGTAATTGAAACATAAATATACCATTTCATTTGAATACACACAAAAAAATATTTAGAGAAAAGTTATATCTATAATTTAAAACGATTTTTCCACTAAAACATCGGGTGTAATTTATCTCACTTCGACGTTCATAATATAAAGGGAAATAACTGACGTGTAATCGTTGTCTACCTTGGCTGAAAATGTTTAGCACATGCTTTTAGTTTTTTGGGCATGTCAAATTGATTCAATGATTCGACGTAAAAGGTCATATATTTTAAAAAGAAATGTTCCTTCGTATGCGCATTAGCGTGTGATTCCCCGATTGTGTTTTGTTTATAACGGTATTTATATATTGAGACTCTGAGTGTATGTTAACATTTCTAAAATATTGTTTCCTCTCCAATCGTCTGCTGATAGCGTGTAGTGATTTGTAAAGTGGGGTCGAAAAATAAATCACAACACCGAGCGTTTTATTGATAATGACTAAATCTGGTGAATGACGATAACTGGTACACAACCAGTATATGGCATCTTGCTATCATCTCTTATGTTATTTTCTCAATGCTTTGTATTACATATGTATATGTTGCATACTTCTTAATTATTTGTGACAAATGCAACACTTCAACAATGTAACTTGCAACCTCTAAGATTTAAGGGTTAATTGTTTTTCCCTTGTGTGTATATTTCTTGTTTCCTTGTGACAATTTCTGCATTACAATATTGTAACTGTCCATGATCTTTCTTGTCGTGCCCTTAATGGTTTATTCTCTTACTGCTCTGGCTTCTGCAAAGTCATTGAGTACCTTCATTGTGGCTTTCTAGGCTATTGTTTTTTTGTATTATATTTACACGAGCATATTTGTGTTTTACTTATATTGCCTATTGATGCTGCCTTGTTGGTTAGAGATTAGACCATGGCGGGGATTTCTTTATATACACTGTCCTGTTTTAATGGGATGACAGTAGGGTAAGTGTGAGGTTTGGTGCACCCTAGAACCGGTTTAAACCCCCAGTGGCCTACTTTGCCACTGACCGTTCCAAGGCGGTAGCCCTATTGTAAACCCTTTTTGTGTTTGTGATGTCGTTTGCATTTATTATTGCTTTTGCCTTCTTGTTTGTCTGTTTGCGTGTTTGTTTATGTGTTTTGTGGTGGACTGTCCTCCTTGAATGCTACTTTCCCTGTCCGATCTTTTTATATTTCTTTTCTAATGGGTGTTCTTCGCTAAATGAGTTGTTTTCTACCCTATCATATCATTGTAAAAAATAAATTATCAACCGGTATGTTTCGATTTGTTTATCGACCGTAGGGCCACTTAACGGGTTAATTGTATTAACTCACCATTATGACGTTCAGTGTCCTATAATAATAATAATAATAATAACTTTATTTCAAGAAGATAACATATTAAGACATGTTTTTACACAAAAATGAGATATAGGGTCCTGCAGAAACCACAGCGTCCGAACGCAATGGTATCGTAGGTCCGTCCTGTAGAGCAAACAAGGACTAGCGTTCGTTTAGTGCAGTGTGGCGGCTGTAAAAAGTCTCACCGTGCTACGAACCAGTAGTGTTATTTTTTACTGGTCCTTTTGGACCAACGATCCCAATATGGGTGGCTTTGAAGTAGAATACCACTTAAGCCGGTGCTAGGGGGCGTGAGAAGTGTTGCTTCTTTCATTACTGCACATGAACAGACTCAATAAAACCGAGTCTGCTGCTTTATTCTCTTAATTGTGTTTGTTGCTCTCAAAGTATTATCTTTATCAGTATTTATTGACATGCACACTAGCGTTCGTTTATTGCAGTGTGGCGGCTGTAAAAAGTCTCCCCGTGCTACGAATCAGTAGTGTTATTTTTTACTGGTCCTTTGGGACTAACGAGTCCAATATGGGTGGCTTTGAAGTAGAATACCGCTTAAGCCGGTGCTAGGGGGCGTGAGAAGTGTTGCTTCTTTCATTACTTCTCATGAACAGACTCAATAAAACCGAGTATGCTGCTTTATTCTCTTAATTGTGTTTGTTGCTCTCAAAGGATCACCTTTATCAATATTTCTTGATAATACAATAGAAGAGACACAAAACAACAGAAAGGGTGGTGAAGACTTTGAACGGTCAGTAGACAATAAGGCCTACTGGTTAGCTAGGATCGATTTTATATGCGCACAATCCTCGCTATTATCCTGTCTTCAGTGCCCAAATATAGTGTAAACAAAACTACATCCCATCAAAAGGTATTCTCTACCAATAAAGAAATATAAAAAGATCGGACAGGAAAAGTAGCATTCAAGGAGGAGAGTCAATCACAAAACACAGAAACAAACACGCATACAGACAAACAAAAAGGCAGAAGCAATAATAAATGGAAACGACATCACAAACACAAAAGGGTTGACAATAGGGCTACTGCCTTGGAACGGTCAGTGGCAAAGTAGGCCACTGGGGGTTAAAACCGGTTCTAGGGTGCACCAAACCTCACACTTACCCTACTGTCATCCCATTAAAACAGGACAGTGTAAATAAAGAAATCCCCGCCATGATCTTATCTCTAACCAACAAGGCAGCATCAATAGGCAATATAAGTAAAACACAAATATGCTCGTGTAAATATAATACAAAAAAACAATAGCCTAGAAAGCCACAATGAAGGTCCCATCCAGATAAACTAACTAAAGAAACACATACAAAATAATAAACATCTCAGGATGCATCCAGAATCGTACTGAACAACCATAGTAGTTGCAACTAAAAAGAAAACCAATCTAGGGTACGACCAGAAAACCCGAGGGACGAAAGCACATGCACCCACCTCCCTTAGTTGGGTTTCAGTAGGTACAATCATAGAGTCCAAAGAGGTAGTCCAGTTATCGCACAAGTGAAAAGTGAAGCGTAATGACTGACTGTAGAGGAGTCAATCACTAAACATGCAGTGCGCTGTAAAACCAAAGGGTTATATCCTTTTCTGACGAACTTCCTGATTAAATTTGTAAAGCGGTCACGAAATCCGTTAGACCCCTTTAACTTTCGAAGTTTATAGACCACATCTCCATAAAATGAGGGTTGTGATATGCCTAGTCGCAGAAGTGTTTTAAGGTTGGTGTTGTACTTTTTCAGCAGGCCCTCGTTGCGGCGGTAGGATTTAGAGAAAGATCTACGTAGTTTGTGATAACGAAACCCTGCTGAAGAAGTTTACTTGTAATAACTTCATTACACGCTCTAGCAAATCGAATGAGCTGGGAGATATACACCCCGTATGAGGTAGCACGAGGTACAAGTCTTTTTTACAATATTGCCATCTATATATCAACAAAATATAACAATGTAAGCATATAATGCAAGATAAAACAATACATGCATCAATTTATAACTTCAACAAGACAGACATATTTTCATACTTTTGTAACATAAGGTTATAATTCGAACTGGGGTTTCAGTCTTTCATTAAAAGAAATGATTTTAATTTACTCTTAAATGTAACTAAAGACAGCGAGGCTCGTATATCAACGGGGATCATGTTCCAAACTACCATTCCTGAATAACCAAAAGTACGTTTAAGAATGTTTGTTCTCAGTGTTAAATGGGCAATATCCTTTCTAGCAACATATCTTAAGTTATAATATGAATTTGTAGAATGAATGAATGAATGTTGTTTTACGGCACGTCGACACATAAATAGGTCATATTGTGCGCAAAAATTGATGAAAAAAAAGTATTTTTTAAAAATAAGTGTAAATATATAAAGATAAACTATTAAAAAAATAAATAATAAGGCATGATAAGGTGTAATATAAACTATGTAATGTAAATCAACAAATGCCCGTCAACGGGCATATAAACAAGTAAATATATATAAGAACACATTATAATGATTTATATAGTCTGATCTCTTTTAGGAAATCTAAAACAAGACTAAAATCTACAGTATCAAATAACTCTTTCATAGTATTAACATTGTAGTACCTTTGACGCATAGGATCAAAGTCTACACATTCCAATAAGATGTGTTTGACCGTTAACGGTGCAAAGCAGGGTATACATTCTGGTAATTGCTCACCTTGTAATAAATATGAATGAGTATAACGTGTATGCCCTATCCTGCACCGGGCTAGAATAACTTCCTCTCGACGAACGGGTCTACTAGAAGAACGCCATTCTCCGAGTAACGGTTTAATTGAATGGAGTTTATTGTTAACTGACAAATCCCAAGCGGTTTGCCAAGAGCTACGAATATATGTGTTAATACAACTTTTAAAATCAGTATAAGGTAATTTGGTATTAGATATATGTAAATCTAATGCTGTCTTAGCAGCACTATCAGCTCTATCATTACCACGTATTCCTACATGGCTTGGAAGCCAGCAGAAAATAATAACATTATCAATTATACGAGAATTGTACTTTTCTAAAAGTTAAAGCACAACTGGGTTATCATGTTTCATATTACCAAGTGCTTGAAGAGATGAAAGGAAATCAGAAAATATTACAAAATGGTCATCATCAAATTCCTGAATATAATTTAAGGCAAGTTCAATTGCCTTAAATTCAGCTGAAAAGATAGAGGCCTTGTCAGGCAGGCGGCTCTTTATGCTGTGTTTGTGAACAGCTACTGCAGCTACCTTATCTCCATCTTTAGAGCCATCTGTGTAGATATGTTGAAAGTCACTGTATTTCGATATAGTTTCATTAAATTTGCTTTGAAAGACAGTAGGGTCTGTACTGGATTTGTTATTATTACAAAGATCAAAAATAATTGTTGGAGTTTCCAAAGTCCACGGTGGAATTTGTGTTACTTTGTAGTTGGCAATCAAATTTAGGTCGATTTCAGTGTCTGTTAATTTTGGTTTAATACGAAGACCAAATGGTCGAATGGCCTTCGGTTTTCGATCAAAAAGAGGTTCACAACTAGGATTAAAAACATATCGAAAGTTGGGTTTGAAGGGTTAGACTTTAATTTTATGGCGTATTGAAGAGCTGATTTGTCTCGTCTATGAGACAGTGATGGTTCATTGGCTTCAACATATAGACTTTCGGCTGGTGATGTACGAAAGGCACCTAAGGCGAGTCGTAATCCTTGATTATGTATAGGGTCGAGCATCTGCAAGTACGACTTGCGAGTCGATCCATATACTATTGAGCCGTAGTCCAGCTTGGATCTGATAAGAGATCTGTAAAGTCGCAAGAGGACTTTTCGATCTGCTCCCCAATTAGTGTTTGCAACAACTTTAAGTAAATTAAGAGCTTTAAGGCATTTGGCCTTCAAGTATTTAAGGTGTGGTATAAACGTTAATTTACGGTCGAAAATAAGACCAAGGAATTTTGTCTCATCCACTACTGGTATTGGTGACCCATCCAGTGTTAGATGAGGGTCTTCATGATGTTGACGAAGTTGACAAAAGTGCATACAATTAGTTTTAGATTTAGAAAATTTAAAACCATTTTCATCAGACCAGGTCTGAAGTTTATCGAGACATTGTTGTAATTGTCTCTCGATAGTATTCATGTTTTTTGCACGATAACATATAACAAAGTCGTCAACATATAGCGAACAATCCACACCTGGATTGATGCACTTTACTATACTGTTAATCTTTATATTAAAAAGTGTAACAGATAGTATGCTGCCCTGTGGAACCACCATCTCCTGTTCATGAATATCAGAGAGGGTTGAACCCATTCGGACACGAAACTGTCTATCATCTAAGAAATTCTCTATAAAAATGGGTAATCGGCCTCTAAGACCAATTTCATGTAGATCATTCATAATACCGTACTTCCATGCAGTATCATAAGCTTTCTCCAAGTCAAAAAATACAGCGACTAGATGTTTCTTCTTTACGAAAGCTTCCCTAATAAATGATTCAAATCGAATGAAATTGTCTGTTGTGCCTCGTTGGCGCCGGAATCCACTTTGATACTTTGTTATCAGTTTGTTGGATTCCAGGTACCAAACGAGTCTCTCATTAATCATTCGTTCCATGGTTTTACATATACAACTCGTTAAAGCAATAGGGCGATAATTTATTGGGTCCGTATGATCCTTTCCAGGTTTGGGGACTGGAATAACGATTGCTTCCCGCCAAGAATCGGGGAAGTTTCCCGTCACCCAAACCTTATTAAATATATCAAGAAGGGTAGAGAGACAGGATTCAGGTAAATGTTTTAGTAATTGATAATGGATATCATCAGGACCAGCTAATGTATCATGAGCCTTTTTAAGGGACTCTCGAAGTTCTTTGAGAGTGAATAGTTTATTGTATTTTTCCAAGTTTTTCGACTTGAAGTTCAGCTTCTTCTGTTCTTTTTGTTTCTTATTTTTCAGAAAATTTGGTTGACAATTTTCAGAAGAAGACTTTTTTGAAAAAGTTTCTGCTAAAGTGTTTGTAATATCTTTGACAGATGTTATATCTCCATTATCTGTTTTAAGATGATTTACAGAACTAGAATTACCTTTACCACTTATTTTCCGGACCATGTCCCATGTCTTCTTAAGAGATGATCGAGAATTCAGCCTAGAGACGTAAGATCTGCAGGATTTCCTCTTGCTATCCTTAATAGTACGACGGGCTTTCGCACGAAAAACTCTAAAGTTATCTAAATTTGTTTGAGTTGGCCGCAAGTTAAAATTAGTTAATGCAGCTTTACGATCGCTGACTGCCTTTTTGCGGTCATCGTCGTACCATGGTTTATGTGGGCGTTTAGGATTTGCCGAGGTTTTTGGAATGGTTTGATCAGCTATATCGTGAAGAGTTTTGGTAAAAAGAGCAGTTGCGTCTTCGACATCCTCGTAAACGGAAGGCTTTAATTGTTCCTCGCAACGAGATTGAAACGTAGTCCAATCAGCCTTGCGAAGTTTCCATCGTTGCGTTTTTTCGAGAAGTGGAGGGCCGATATTTTCAAGAAATATGGGGAAGTGGTCACTTCCACAGAGGTCGTCTCCAACACTCCACGAAAAATCCATCAAAAGCGTTGGATCGCATATTGTTAAATCAATGAAAGAATGAGAGCCTGTAGCAGGATGTAAGTAAGTATGTGATTTATTCTTAAAAAGACACAAATTGTTTTTGGCTAAGAAATCCTCAATTTTCTTGCATTTATCGTTTATATCTTTACAACCCCAGATGTAGTTGTCTGCATTAAAATCGCCCAAGAGTATAAAAGGTGATGGCAATTGTGCAACTATGTGATTTAGATCTTTAGGGTCTAGTGAAGAACTAGGTGGTAAATATAAGGAACATATTGTTATGACTCTGTGCATAGTAACACTGACCGCAATAGCTTGCAAATTTGTTTTCAACGCAACAGGTCTGTGAGGAATGTTTCGATTAATGATTATCGAAACTCCACCAGTCGCCTTGTCCCCGGTATCACACATATGATTGTATAGTGAGTATTGTTTAAAAGATACCTTATCACTTGTCTTCAAGAATGTTTCTTGAAGACAAAAGGCAATAGGGTTTAGTTCATTTAAAATTAAGCTGATTTCATCATAATTTTGTTTCAAACCTCGACAATTCCATTGAATGATCTTATTAGTTTTACCCATTATTGAGCGTTAAGGCGACTTTTAATTTTATTTTTATTTTTGGCCTTAGATTTAGGAGAGGTCTTAGGAGACTCAAGCAGCGACATCTCCACTGATGAATCCTCCTCCCTGGAAGCAGTCAGCTGAAGTGGCACTTCAACTAACTTCTCATGCGAGGATGGAAGTGGCAGTGCAGCTGCCGGCTCTGAAATGTCCATGAGCTGTTCTGTTTTTTTTCGTTTGTTAGTAGTTTGTGCGTTTTGTGATGCCATGATGTGGCGTTAAGAATTAATCTTCCACGCTTCTCACCCACCTCGGAGTCCAACAAGGGGACATTTGCTGTGGATATCCAACAGCAAAATGCCAAGAATACGTAGAAGGTATACTCATATAAAGCTAACGCATCAGACCCCCCATACCACCCAGCGGACATAACCCCTTAACTAAAAAGTCAAGGAGCCGCACTTATGTTCCGCTTAAAAAGTGGCACAAGTATAGCCATATAGCGTTTTGAAATACATGATTAGCCCGTGCGCCACCGCCATAAAAGGCCCTATCTATATAATGTTTAAAGTAGAACAATATAAAAGGTAAGTTAAGATACAGTGTACTGGTACTGTCTGAATAATAAGGTCGGATCTCTTATAGCTGGCGTGACAAACCGATTGATCAGATCGGGCCAAATCTGACCGCCCGTCTAGTTGAAGTCCGGACCAAAGTGGTGTGTTGCAACGTGGAGATAACTACCAGATCTCCATGCCACTCAACCACCAGGACTCCCTTCTCCAAAGACACGGGTCGCCACCCACGGTCAACAGGTGGGTTACATTTCGGGGGGGGGGGGGGGGGGGGGGGGTTCTACCCCTCTGCTAAGTAACGAGCAGTCGGTTGATTCTTAACACCCCACCACCGACTGGGGGGATGAATTTGTAGAGAACAATATTAAATCGGTTATGTAATTAGGTGTTAAATTGTTTAGTGATTTATAAAACATAACACATGTGTGATATTCACATCTCCGTTGAAAGGAAAGCCACTTCAGTTCTTTAAACATTATTTTAGACGGTGTGTTTGTAGGCTTTATGAGAATGAGTCTAACAGCCCTCTTTTGAATTTTAAGTATTCTATTAATAGAGGATGTATTTGTTTAGCTCCATGTTATACAGCCATAATCAAATGTAGACATAATATATGAGTTATAGAACAATTTGTTCATGTCATATGTTAGGTAGTAGGAGGTCCTTTTCAACAGATTTATTTTTGACACAAGTTTAGTACATGTTTTAGATATATGATTTTTCCAAGACAATGATTCATCAATATAGATGCCTAGTAGCTTTTGTACTTTTACATTTTGAATATCTGTATTATTAATTTGAAGCAACAATGCTGCACAATTTGCTAAAGTTTTATTTGGTCCAATTATCACACACGTTGACTTAATGGGATTAATTATCATACTATTTATCGTGCACCAATCATTTACATTGTGTAAATCTGTTTGCAATTGTTTTCCCAAATGCACAAATTGTTGTATCGTTTGCGTATATATCTACATTGGTGTGCTCAATATACAAAGGTATGTCATTGAGATATAACAGAAAGAGTAGCGGTCCTAAGATAGAACCTTGCAGTACCCCGGAAATCACAGGAAGAACATTTGAGATTGTGTCACCGACCTGAACTACTTGGCTTCTGTTTGAAAGATAAGACTGAAATGATTTAATGGATGCTTCTGAGAATTATACAGTCTTAATTTAAACAAGAGGATTTCATGATCGTTCAAATCAAAGGCTTTACTATGATCTAAAAAGAGTGTTCCTACAAGATTTCCCGAGTCTATTTCTTTGAGCCAAGCTGATAACAAAGTATCAAAGTGGATTCCGGCGCCAACGAGGCACAACAGACAATCTCATTCGATTGGAATCATTTATTGGGGAAGCTTTCGTAAAAAAAGAACATCTAGTCGCTGTATTTTTTGACTTGGAGAAAGCTTATGATACTGCATGGAAGTACGGTATTATGAATGATCTACATGACATTGGTCTTAGAGGCCGATTACCCATTTTTATAGAGAATTTCTTAGATGATAGACAGTTTCGTGTCCGAATGGGTTCAACCCTCTCTGATATTCATGAACAGGAGATGGGTGTTCCACAGGGCAGCATACTATCTGTTACACTTTTTAATATAAAGATTAACAGTATAGTAAAGTGCATCAATCCAGGTGTGGATTGTTCGTTATATGTTGACGACTTTGTTATATGTTATCGTGCAAAAAACATGAATACTATCGAGAGACAATTACAACAATGTCTCAATAAACTTCAGACCTGGTCTGATGAAAATGGTTTTAAATTTTCTAAATCTAAAACTAATTGTATTCACTTTTGTCAACTTCGTAAACATCATGAAAATCCTCATCTAACACTGGATGGGTCACCAATACCAGTAGTGGATGAGGCAAAATTCCTTGGTCTTATTTTCGACCGTAAATTAACGTTTATACCACACCTTAAATACTTGAAGGCCAAATGCCTTAAAGCTCTAAACTTACTTAAAGTTGTTGCAAACACTAATTGGGGAGCAGATCGAAAAGTCCTCTTGCGACTTTACAGATCTCTTATCAGATCCATGCTGGACTACGTCTCAATAGTATATGGATCGACTCGCAAGTCGTACTTGCAGATGCTCGACCCTATACATAATCAAGGATTACGACTCGCCTTAGGTGCCTTTCGTACATCACCAGCCGAAAGTCTATATGTTGAAGCCAATGAACCATCACTGTCTCATAGACGAGACAAATTAGCTCTTCAATACGCCATAAAATTAAAGTCTAACCCTTCAAACCCAACTTTCGATAATGTTTTTAATCCTAGTTGTGAACCTCTTTTTGATCGAAAACCGAAGGCCATTCGACCATTTGGTCTTCGTATTTAACCAAAATTAACAGACACTGAAATCGACCTAAATTTGTTTGCCAAGTACAAAGTACCACAAATTCATCAATTATTTTTGATCTTTGTAATAATAACAAATCCAGTACAGACCCTACTGTCTTTCAAAGCAAATTTAATGAAATTATATCGAAATACAGTGACTTTCAACATATCTACACAGATGGCTCTAAAGATGGAGATAAGGTAGCTGCAGCAGCTGTTCACAAACACAGCATAAAGAGCCGTCTGCCTGACAAGGCCTCTATCTTTTCAGCTGAACTTAAGGCAATTGAACTTGCCTTAAATTATATTCAGGAATCTGATGATGACCATTTTGTAATCTTTTCTGATTCCCTTTCATCTCTTCAAGAACTGGGTAATATGAAACATGATAACCCAGTTGTGCTTCAACTTTTAGAAAAGTACAATTCTCTTATAATTGATAATGTTATTATTTTCTGCTGGCTTCCAAGCCATGTAGGAATACGTGGTAATGATAGAGCTGATAGGGCTGGCTAAGACAGCATTAGATTTACATATATCTAATACCAAATTACCTTATACTGATTTTAAAAGTTGTATTAACACATATATTCGTAGCTCTTGGCAAACCGCTTGGGATTTGTCAGTTAACAATAAACTCCATTCAATTAAACCGTTACTCGGAGAATGGCGTTCTTGTAGTAGACCCGTTCGTCGAGAGGAAGTTATTCTAGCCCGGTGCAGGATAGGGCATACACGTTATACTCATTCATATTTATTACAAGGTGAGCAATTACCAGAATGTATACCCTGCTTTGCACCGTTAACGGTCAAACATATCTTATTGGAATGTGTAGACTTTGATCCTATGCGTCAAAGGTACTACAATGTTAATACTATGAAAGAGTTATTTGATACTGTAGATTTTAGTCTTGTTTTAGATTTCCTAAAAGAGATCAGACTATATAAATCATTATGATGTGTTCTTATATATATATTTACTTGTTTATATGTCCGTTGACGGGCATTTGTTGATTTACATTAATATTGTATATTTAATCCTACAATATGTAAACCTTTGTTTTTAAAATTAAATAGATTTTGTACAACATTATTCTTCAAATATTCATTATCTAATACACTTACACACTGTTCATTATTTGCCAATAGCAATGTATCATCTATAGTGTCCGAATTATTAACAGCAGGCGTTGAAACAACCGGCAATTTCCTCGACTCACATAAATTAATCATATCTTCACACAAAGATAATTCTAAATGCTCGCATTGTGTATAATTTCTATTGGCACATATGCTTTCAGAATAATATTATCACAGTCAGAGCAAGTACAATTTAAAACGTCAAACTTGTTCTCACATTTATAAGAGAATGAGCATCTGTCATTGAATTCCTATTTACTGTTATGCCAACAGTCACGCGTGCTATGATTATCACGTCCACAATTCCAGCAGTGACTGTTTCCAAGATTCCGCTGTCGTCTGCCATAACCTCGAATGTCCATGTGATCGCGCGTTTCCATAACCTCTTCGACAGCTTTTCACGTGATCATGATAGTTTTCCGTCCGATGCTCCGCGTGCTCTAAAGTTCTTTGATAAACGTTCACGTGTTCGCTCACTTGTCTGCCAAACTGGTTTTCATTGGCAAAATCTCTACTCGAGTTTTTCACGTGACAACTTTGGTTTCCCGCCCAATACTCCGCAAGCTGTACGGTACCACTACACTTCAGAATAGTCGGTGACTTGTTTATAACGTGTAAAAACGTTCTAATGCCGTCGTTGCTAAGATGTATGCCATGTCGTACGTAGAAACGCTTAACAACATACCAATTCCATAAACAAATGAGGAGAAGCAGTCAATGAAATGCGTTGAGCATCCGTCGCAAATTTCTTTGATGATGTCATTAACTGGCTTGACTTCAACATCTGTACGGAGACACATTGTACAGATATAAATTATACAATTTTCTTTCTTCAATAACTCACAAATGTCGGCAATATTCTCATCAAATGAGTTCATTGATTTCTTTTCGGTAGCGTCGTTTTCGCCTTTGTACAGTATCACTGTGGAGCACTGGTCAAGGTCTGTTTCTTGAAGTGTGTGCATAAGCCGTGTTGTTGTAGCACCTCTTAATGTTTTAATCAACAGTCGTCATCAATCCACGCCGATTTACGCCTTTTAAAATGGAATCCACGATTACAAGTGTTTTCGTTTTCCTAGTTTTTGAATCTGACGGATGGTTTACAATGGCTTTCCTTCTATGAATTGGTGTATGCTTACCTATTTATAATGTCATTGCCGTCAAGGTATGGCGTTGGGTCCCTTCATTCGGTTTGAAGATGAATGGATGTGGATGTAGTGTCCGCACTGGATGTTGGTCGTTCATTCTTTGATTTTTGATAATCAAAGATTGACTGCAGTCTTCTTTGTAGCACTTCAGTTGATTTGCAAACTTTAGCCTCAATTTCTTTATTACTCTCACTGACAGTCTCAATTTGTCTTTGAGCATTGCGCAATTACAGAGTTTTGCGTTTTTATGCTTTTTATCTCATCACGAATAACATATAGCTGTGATAAAGATGTTTGTATATGCACATTTAGGCAACTTTTTAGCTGAGTTACCTCCTCTTGTATACCTCGAAGTATTTCGTTGACAGACTCGTATGCAGAAAAAACTTCATCACAACTTGCGTAGTTTTATCACACACTAAGGTCAGTTCATCTTTCTGCGTTGACACAAAACGATCGTGTTTAAGGCGCATTTCTTCTGTGCTACTCTCTGTGGCATACACTTGTTTCAGTAGAATGGTATCATCATCATCCTCATCAAACCTGACGGACATGGAATTAGGACAGTTGTCTTTAATACATGTTTTCTTTAGAAGTATGCTGTCATTTTCATCATTATCATCATCTCCATCATCAAACAAGTCTGAAAGTGATTCTGGCAAATGTTTTCAATGCGGTTAGAAGGTTCCATATCAAACCCGATTTCAGACTCTACTAGTCATACTATTTTTGGTATTTTTCGCTGCGAAATTACTAACTGCACGCTGCAGAAATTCCAGACATTGCGAATTGGAGATTCTACACAGAAGTTCGAGAGGATGCGGATATGAGAACTGCAGGTTGCGACTACGAATATTTCAGGAACCGAACGGTAACTAAACCATATTTCTTTATTTGGCTAATAATTGAACTTGTATATTTGGCTAATAGTTGAACTTCTATTTTTGTTTTATACACTGAAGTCTGAAAGATGATTAATTTTAGGACAAATTTCGGATTTTTATCTACCATATTTATCAAAGGGAAGTCACTTCGAGTGTATCACCTTTTTGCAAACTTTTAATAGACCCTTGGCTTTCTAAGGATAAATATTAAAAAAACATTCCTAGTCAATCAAATCAACTGCATTGAAAACCCTAGAAATAATATTACTACTAGACATATACAGTATATAAGACTTCACAGGCAAGACCATTTGATACTCCAAAAATGAGATATAGGGTCCTATAGAAACCACAGCGTCCGAACGCAATGGCATCGTAGGTCCGCACTGTACTGCAAACAAGGACTTGATAATACAGAGAAAGAGACAAAGAACAACAGAAAGGGTAGTGAATACATGGTTACCGACTTGGAACGGTCAGTAGGCAATAAGGCCTACTGGTAAGCTTGAATCGATTTTATATGCGCACAATCCTCGCTATTATCCTGTCTTCAGCAACCAAATAGACAAGACAGTGTAAACAAAACTACATCCCATCAAAAGGAATTCTCTAACAATAAATTCCACATCCAGAGAGACTAACTAAAGAAACACATACAAAATAATCAACATCTCAGGATGTATCCAGAATCGTACTGAACAACCATAGTAGTTGCAGCTAAAGAGAAAACCAATCTAGGGTACGACCGGAAAACCCGAGCGACGAAAGCTCATGCACCCACCTCCCTTAGTTGGGGTTTCAGTAGGTGCAATCATAGAGTCCCAAGAGGTAGTCCAGTCATCGCACAAGTGAAAAGTGAAGCGTAATGACTGACTGTTGATGGGGTCAACTACTAAACATGCAGTGCGTTGTAAAACCAAAGGGCTATATCCTTTTCTGACGAACTTCCTGATTAAATATGTAAAACGGTCAGGAAACCCGTCAGACCCCTTTAACTTTCGAAGTGTATAGACCACATCTCCATAAAATGAAGGTTGTGATATGCCTAGTCGCAGAAATGTTTTAAGGTTGGTGTTGTACTTTTCCAGCAGTAGCCCTATTGTCAACCCGTTTGTGTTTGTGATGTCGTTTGCATTTAATATTACTTCTGCCTTCTTGTTTGTCTGTTTGCGTGTTTGTTTGTGTGTTTTGTGGTTGACTGTCCTCCTTGAATGCTACTTTCCCTATAAATCAAATAACTTTTTCATAGTATTAACATTGTAGTACCTTTGACGCATAGGATCGTTATATATTTTAGTCTTTTTTTTTAGATTTCCTGAAAGAAATCAGTCTTTTTAAATCATTATAATATGTTCTTATATTGTTTACTTATATACTTGTTTATACACCCGTTGATGGGCCGTTCCAAGGCGTCAACCATTTTGTGTTTGTGATGTCGTTTGTTTTGTGTTTTGTGGTTGACTGTCGTCCTTGAAATGCTGCTTTCCCTGTCCGATATTTTTATCTTTCTTGAGAGACAAAGAGCACGGTGGAATTATGCGTGTGAAGGTCTGTACATGGCCAGATGCTTGCAATTGTTACATGGGCGAAGTCGCACAACACCAGATTGTCACAGGTAATGAGAAAATACAAATCAAAACATTTTCAATGATACAATATCCAAGACTGTAATTAGCCATATTTTGTACACTATATATATAAGGAAAACGTTGTAACTCGCACCTGCGTTTATATTAATTAAGCTATGCCATAATGTAATCCGAAATCAGTGTCTTCGATTGTTTGTGGTAGGAGTCTGTAGATAGACAGTGTTTGCTGTTCAGTCAGTAAAGTTCTGTATATGAGGCAGAATTCACTGTCCAGCTATGTTTGTTACATCACAAATTGCTTGGTGTCCACATTTTTAAAAAAATTCAGAGTTGAGTAATAAAGTTCTTTTACATGTTACTGCATTTGTTTTTGCCACTACTAAAATACCTCAGAAGATAGAGTAACACTTCACAAAAAAATAAAAGTTGTGAGTCTTCAGGTTTTTTTTCAAAAATTGGTGATGTAACGAAGACATTCCACTATAAATGGAACCCTTTTTTGTTGTAAACATTTGCTTTATTATAATTTGTAATGCTTTGTCACATAAATAGTTTTTTATGCAGAAAAACAAAGCATACCCTGCGGAGTTTTGAAGTATACAATCGGTTTTCAGACTTTTATATGCAGATGTAACTGGACACGACATTCAGTAATGGCGCACATCAAAAAGTAAAGTAATATACTTTTATGGCAGTAATATGAGATATTTGAGGCCTATTAAACGTAAATGTCTCCTGATTATTCCAGAACACAGGTATAGTATATACATTTTGCACTCGAGAGTTAAAATGCTTTTCAACCAAAATCTGGCGACAATGAGTTGGGTGGTGCCCAATGATACCCCTGCATTTGAGCAGACAATACTAGGTCATTGGCCATTGGCCGAAGCCTAGGGGGGCAAGATACCCTGGTAACTTTAGGCCACTTTTACCTCCTAGTTAAAATGGTTTTCAACCAAAATCTGGCGACAAAGAGTTCGGTGGTGCCCAATGTTACCCCTGCCTTTTGAGCAGATAATACTATTACCCTGGTAACTTTAGACCACTTATACCTCTCCTAGCCTCTGTTAAACATTGTATGTATCAGGAGCTGACCAACCAAGTATTTGCTTTGTACTAAGAAAACTCGTAACATTCAAAAGATTTATTTAACAGATGTTTCACAGAAATTTGCAAATATTTAATCTGTAACTGCCAGCATGATCTCTTAGTCTGTCTGTCATGGATACTACTTCATCTGTCCTGCTAGTAACCTGAAAATTTAGATTGATACACATTACGAAGAGTATATAATCATAACCAGAAGCTGAAAGAAAATGTGCTTTCATTAACAGAGAGAAAAATTAAGTTCATGTACGTGTATGATACATTAACAATGCATAATGTGTGCCCTTTTCATGATAACATCTACAGAGACTGGTCATATGTATATGTATGTAAAATCCACAATATGCATAGTTAAAGTAAATACGAGTACATTAAAAGATAAAAAATGATGTAATAAATACTTAAAAATACTTACTCTTAAATGTGTACAGCAGACGACTTCCTAGCTTAGAGACATCAGGTGGTTCCAACCTCCTTTCAACATCTGACTGGAGTATGGTGTGCTTGATATCATTTATGACCCACGTTTTATTTTTATATTTTTTGAAGAAGCTAACCCATGGCCATTTATCCACCTAAAAATGCAATACATTCTAACAATTAATTTAAAATTACCTTTTTTAAAAAGTAAAAAGAATCCGTGAAGTACTTGTTCTTTTAAGATTCCATTTACCATGATTATTGTGACATTTAAATCTTGTTCAAATTCCCACAACATAGTGAAAAATGTCTATTTAAGTCTTAATTCTGAATGATTCATTAAATTATGACCGTTGCATTGTTATATATTAATTAACAAAAGAAATATAAAAAGATCGGACAGGGAAAGTAGCATTCAAGGAGGACAGTAAACCACAAAACACAGAAACAAACACGCAAACAGACAAACAAGAAGGCAAAAGCAATAATAAATGCAAACGACATCACAAACACAAAAAAGGTTGACAATAGGGCTACGGCGTTGGAACGGTCAGTGGCAAAGTAGGCCACTGGGGGTTTAAACCGGTTCTAGGGTGCACCAAACCTCACACTTACCCTACCGTCAACCCATTAAAACAGGACAGTGTAAATAAAGAAATCCCCGCCATGATCTAAAGTTATTCAAACAAAACAAGAAACAAAACAGCAAACAAGAACTTTGAAGTAGCTTGGTGGCTTTAAAGTAGAATACCGCTTAAGCCGGTGCTAGGGGGCGTGAGCAGTGTTGCTTCTTTCATTACTTCTCATGAACAGACTCAATAAAACCGAGTTTGCTGCTTTATTCTCTGAATTGTGTTTGTTGCTCTCAAAGGATCACCTTTATCAGTATTTATTAACATGCACACTAGCGTTCGTTTAGTGCAGTGTGGCGGCTGTAAAAAGTCTTCCCGTGCTACGAATCAGTAGTGTTATTTTTTACTGGTCCTTTGGGACCAACGAGCCCAATATAGGTGGCTTTAAAGTAGAATACCGCTTAAGCCGGTGCTAGGGGGCGTGAGAAGTGTTGCTTCTTTCATTACTTCTCATGAACAGACTCAATAAAACCGAGTCTGCTGCTTTATTCTCTGAATTGTGTTTGTTGCTCTCAAAGGATCACCTTTATCAGTATTTATTTGAATGGAACATGAACATTGAATTTCGTGCATTTATGCATTTTAGCGCGATTCATGGATTTTTCATCTGACCAATTGCAGTTCATACCCGCATAAATGCACAAAATACAACTTTTCTTAAATAAATGCACATGCACTGTGAAAACATTGTTATTCGTGGGGCACTAATTTTCGCGGATTTCGTGGGAGAGCTTAACCACGAATTTAAAATTCCCATGAATATTATTTTCCCCTTGCTTTATTATTACAGTTATAAAATCTACGAATTCAAGTATCCACGAATATGCACGTTTTCATTAAACCACGAAATATCATGCCCACGAATTAAAGTGCATTCACAGTATGTGACAGCATTGAAAATCAAAGATAATTAACATTTTTTAAACTTTGGAATCGTCTTAGGTTAAAAATTAAGGAAGTCCTGAAAAATAGTACTTGAAATTCAAAGATTTTACATTAAATGAAAAGAGCTCCTCCTGTCATCTAAGGCTATCATAGTCTGCATATCTGGCTTTCAAGTATACCTCATTCTATTCTATACTTTGTTTAAAATGAACTTTGGTTGTTAAACATAATACCATGTAAATGAACTAACCCGGAAAGCAACTGGTTCTCCTGAAGAGCCTATTCAGCATTGAGACTGGTCTTCTCATCTGGAGCTGTCTCCACTGACTCCCTAACAGTACTAAAACACATAATAGAGCATTCTATGTACATTTAAGGTACAGTTATGCATCTAAACTAGAATAAAACAGGTAACAAGTGAAGCTTACTGTAATACATATGATATTACAATACTTACCAAGGGGGTTGTATGTCTTCATAAGATGGCACAGGGTTCTCGTCATGGTCTTCATTACACACCACAGGGGTCCCATCATGAACCTGGATAGGGTGGAATTCTAACCAGGTCTCTTCAGCATGAAGACTGGTTTTCTCATCTGGAGCTGTCTCCACTGACTCCCCAACAGTACTGAAACACGTAATAGAGCATTCTATGTACATTTAAGGTACAGTTATGCATCTAAACTAGAATAAAACAGGTAACAAGTGAAGCTTACTGTAATACATATATTACAATGCTTACCACGGGGGTTGTATGTCTTCATAAGATGGCACAGGGTTCTCGTCATGGTCTTCATCACACACCACAGGGATCCCATCATGAACCTGGATAGGGTGGAATTCTGACCATACCTCTTCAGCTTGAAGACTGGTCTTCTCATCTGGAGATGTCTCCACTGACTCCGCAACAGTACTGAAACACGTAATATATCATTCTATGTACATTTAAGGTACAGTTATGCATCTAAACTAGAATAAAACGGGTAACAAGTGAAGCTTACTGTAATACATATGATATTACAATACTTACCAAGGGGGTTGTATGTCTTCATAAGATGGCACAGGGTTCTCATCATGGTCTTCATCACACACCACAGGGGTCCCAGGGTGGTATTCTGGCTGGACCTCTTCTTTGTTGAAAGTGGTTGTCTTGTCTGCAAATTCATCTGACAATTGTTCAACAGGAATGTATTCATCTGACATTTGGTCACTGATTTTGTTCAGAATATAGCTATTTGCCTCAAAACTCCAGTCACTGTCACTGTCCTCAAAATTTGTCCCATCAGATTTACTGCTGGTCATTGGCAACAGTACTGTGAAGTGATTGAAAGAGAACTCCTTCTCAGGAACTTCAGTGCCTGTGAGACTTGTCCACATGATGAAGACAGGTTCTTCTTTGCAACGGTCTTCACTGAAGGGGTAAAATACCCGATGCATATCATTTCGCAGAGTGTGTGTGCCGTAGGTTGGACACACTGACACAACAGGACAACCTAAAACATTTGCTAAGCTAGCTAGCTGCCACAATCCCATCCATTTTCCATTCTTTCGTATGTCTAGAACTTCTTTTCTGTATATGCTTTCTATTGCCTGTTTATTTAGCCTCTGTCCCATGTAAAACGGCGAAATATGCGCAAACGTTTGTAGAACTTGTTCATTTCCAAGTTCATTTTTTCCCTTTTGCATTGTTTTATTGTCGAGATAGTGTGTCTCATTCTTTGCAAGTTCATGCACGATTCTACAACGCATGTCTTTATGTTTTTCTTCATGTCGATAGGCTAACACACTAGCTGACCTTGGCAAACAGTTGCCATCACCGTATATTGTTGCAGGGTACAAAGGTGTCTTATGAAGAGGAATATCACTAGGCACAAGCTGTGTACTTATATTATCAACACTTTTCCTAATCATACCAAATGACAGGTCTTTAGAAGTGCCAACTGGTTCATTATTTTCTTTTACTGCCAATTTATGCAGGTCTTTCCATAGTGGGTGTTTCACTTTCTGATACATGTTTAAATGGCTTCTTTGATTTGAAGTGTGCGGCGCAACCGTCACTGTATTGCACATGGTGAGAGAACTTTTTTTACTAAGATGGTCGTTTATTTGGTTGTTGAACTGTCTGACTGCATGATAATCGTGTGTCAAATCAGGAGAAATGAATACTGCGGACTCCTCAACAATTTCTTCACAGTCTGGGCAATGGTAATAAGTGACAACTGGAAACAGAGTCACCTGCTGATAGCTGAAGTAGGCCGATTGAATTTCATCTTGGTTGGAGCATCTGTAATTTTCTGCGAAATCGCCAACTGACACCACCCAGTCGGCCGGCAGGTTGTCTTTCAGACTATTTCATTGGTTACGCTGCCAATCTGCAACAAAAAGATGCATGGACAAAAAATCAACTTCCTTAGTGAGCTCTTCCACTAAGTCCTGTAGAGTCCCAGACTTTTGATGTAGAACTTGACGTTTGACCTTCTTAGACCCTATACCGACTTCACCGAGTTGCCAGCGCTTCCATTTGTAACTTGCTTTCAGATCACTGGATTTGTGCAAATCACTGTAATGTTCTTCAAGTTTATTTATACCACACTGCTTACAACTTCGTTTGTAACACTCCAGTTGGTGGAAGCGATCTTCAGAGGTTTCTTTAGCACAAAGTGTTTTCTCCACACAGTCGTACTTGCCATCTAGTTTCAGATGGGGTTTCTTCATGTTCATGCAAACAGAGTTCAGTGTGTCTAGCTTGAACTGAACGTTCAAACAATACTCGCATAAAAATGTATAGAACTTGTGCTGATGAACAGTTAGAACCTCGTGTGGTCTCATCTTCCTAAACTGACTCAATGACACTTTCCTAGTAGGATTTTCTTTACAATATCTAGCGTGAGCTTGCTGAATTGTTTCGGTGAGAACGCTTTTCTGTTTACCAGTTGTTTTACTTACAGTGACCTTTAAACCCCCAGTTTGCCACTGACCGTTCCAAGGCGGTAGCCCTATTGTCAACCCTTTTTGTGTTTGTGATGTCGTTTGCATTTATTATTGCTTTTGCCTTCTTGTTTGTCTGTTTGCGTGTTTGTTTCTGTGTTTTGTGGTTTACTGTCCTCCTTAAATGCTACTTTCCCTGTCCGATCTTTTTATATTTCTTTTGTTGGCAAGGGGACAGATTCATTTAAATAGAATCTGTCAATGGCCTGCTTTGTCTCGAAGGACATGCTGTCACACCGTTTGAAACTGTCAATTTCAGAGGCCGATACCTCCATCCAGTAATTCCATTTTATATCAAGTTCCTTTCTCATTTTAGCTTCAAATGTATTCTTCCCAACAACAGCTTGTACCAGTCGATAATATGTCTTTCACGTTTAGTTTGTTTTTTCCTTAACCCTTACAGGTTCGTTTTCAAATGAGTTATGATCTTGGCATTGGTTCTGTGTTTTTCACATGACTTGGGACTAAATACCAACCCCCTTTTTCTGCAGGCTTCTTTCTTTCTTGGTGTTGTGTTGTTTAAGGCAGAATGGATTGTAGCTGCAAACATTTCTGGTTTCTTCGGCAAATTCATTCTTTTTTCGGCCACTATTAACTTTGCTGAAGGAGTTTCAAAAATCAGTCTTTTCTTTGCATTGTCGTACTGTTCTCTTCGCTTTCTGTTACTCTCATGTCTTTGTTGTTGTGTCAATTTCTGTCTCTGTTCCTACTTCTTTCTTCTCCAATAATCTCGTTTCTTTTCAATGTGTTGCCTAGTGCTGGGCTTCCCTTTAGAAATGCTACCTTCTTTTTTCAACCCATCTCTGTACCTCCGCATCCTCATCTTGGTTTTTTCATTGAATTCCTGTCTCCTGGTGTCTGTCATTGAATTCCTGTATACTTTCTGCTTTAGGGCATCTTTCCTTTTGTAGTCTTTATAGGCCTCTTTGTCCACTTTTATTATTTTTCTCCAGCGCTCATGGCTGGACATCCTTGTTTCTTGGGAATCAGAGTCTTCAACAGCAAGCTTTCTTTTTGTTTTTTCCATCATGTGATACCTGCATGTAGATAGAAATTTATATTAAGACAAACCAGCCAACCAGGGTGATTTACACTTCTAGAGCGTTTACAAGGTTTTTCTAAGATTTAGCCTGGTAACCTAGTTTCTGACCCTACATGACCCAGATTCGAACTTTGGCAAGAGATGGAGACAAACATTCTGACCAAGTTTCATAAAGATTGGATGAATACTCAAGAGTGTTAACAGTCCGATTGTTGACGACGGATGAAGCACATCCAACGATCAGTAAAGCTCACCATGAGCACTACATGCTCAGGTGAGCTAAAAACATCAAAGATGGTATGGCCAGATTTTATGCACGCGTGAGGGGTTCATTACTTATTTGGCGTATAGGCAGCTACACCACTGACAGGCAACGCCATTACATAAACTGGGGTTTCTTGCACAATCCGGCCAAGAACAGCAACCTATTCATTCCACTAATTGACACAAATTATAACATGCACACCTAGCGTCAAGTTATCCAACTAGCAAAATTGTGTGCGTGTGTCCAGTTACATCTTGAATTCACAAATCTTTTTTTTTTGCAAAAGAGGGGCTTTTTTAAATAAAATGATCATTTCATTGAGTACACATTTTAACATGTATACAAAAAAATATACATGCATCTAAAATTTGCAGTAGATACACCCATTTTCTGTGAATTCTGCATAGATGTAACGTTGACAATAACACAGATGTAACTAGATACAAATTATGGTCTCAAAGTTACATCTTAGAAATCATTCCAAATAATATTGTTTCATAAAATGATACAAGTCAATCCGGAGTTTGATCAATTTTAACAAAAACTTTTTTTCCAAGGTATTGGTTTAAATAATGCTTCCTACAACAGTTTCTATGAGCTAGCAAGGATGAATAAAGATGTAACTTAGAAACCATTTCTATTTTTGAAGACATAACTTGGACTCTACTTAAAAAGTGTCAAAATTACATCTATATTTCAATTATTGTAAACAATGTGAATAAGGATTTCACAGGCAAATAAACAATAAATTAAAGTAGCTGTGTAGTAAGTAGATCTATTTTCATAAATGTTGGCATATATACCAGTCTGAAGAAACAATTTATAAGATAGTTCAAGAGATGTAACAAAGACTCGAACATTTAATTACTGATGTAACAAGGACACAAATTCTGTGTCAATGTTACATCATTTTGTAAGTATATGTTATTTTCATAACAACACTGAGGTACTTATTATCAGCACGCATAATAGAATCTTTTTTGCAAGTTAATACAGTATTGCCTTTGCTAACATTCTGTTTAGTTCATTTTTGGGCAGACCAAAAAAACATGATGCGTGAATTCAGACATAACATGGACAATCACAAACTTTTAAGATGTAACATTGACGTGACAATGTTTAATATCCGGTTTCCATGTTACATCCTAATAATGTTTTATTTTTTTAATTGTTAATACACATGTATTGTTCAATCTTCATTTAAAAAATGATGGAATGAATTTTCAAGAACACAATGATCATAGATTTCTCTCAAGCCATTTAAAACGAAGAATGTCTGTATTTCATAATTCAGAGGTAACTTTGACAGAAAACAAGTGTATGACTTGTATTGTAACATTGACACTGAATATTGAAGTCCAGTTACATACTTTCGTTCAAAATTATAAACAGGCTGCATTTTTTCTTTTTAAACAATTTCTTCCTCTTATCGGGGCATATATATATATTTGTTAAATTATAAATAATAATTTTGTCACAAGCTTTGAAACTAATGTCAGTCGTGTCATTTAATTAAAATTGTTAGTTAGACGTAACTTGGGACTCTATAACACAAATGCCAAAATCGGTAAGGAATGGTGTCAACGTTACGTATTCGTGTAATATGAACAGTGTGATAACAGGCATTTTTTAAGAAATTCCCAATTTATCTGGTTAAAATTAACACAGTACATATGCATAAACTGCGAATTATGACTGCTTAAAATACGAGCGTGTAGCGATGTAAACACAATGACTTCGTAGACGTAACATATGACTCCAAAACACCAGCTTCGGATCGATCTTTAGAACACATTTCAACTGAACGTGCATGAAATCGAACGTTTTAAACCACCAGAAAATTGAGACAAATCATTCGTGTGTGCACCCATACAGGCGAAATATACAAGCTGCATCAATTAATGTCATGAAACTGAATGAAATAAGCCCACCTCAAATCTGTAAGGACGTAACTCCCATGACAATACTTACCCATGCTTCGCTTGTTCCGCCATGTTGTCGATACTACACAAATCAATGCGCGCGCACGGCGCTACTTTTCTGTGGCGTGACTAGCTATATATGCCACACAGATAAAGTTGTCGAAATACCCAATGGGCTGTGTACACGAACACAATCTGAATAATTTGTGACGTAACATTTGAGACACGACTTAGACGAAATATTTCGGATGATCAATACACGTTTTGTATGTATATATGGGAACTATTTTTTCTCATCAAATGAACGCCTGACCTAGGTAAAATTGAAAATAGGCCACTCGGTGCATTATACATGTCTGTTGTCGGCCAAACACCAAGCGATTCGAGACGTAACATATTTTGACACGAAGTGTTACGTCACGTTTTCTGCAGACAAAATCTGGATTTTTATTTTTTTCACTCCTCCAAGTGCTTATTTGGCAAATGGACATTGGAAAATAAACCTTTTTATAAAGATATACCGTCTGAAGCGACCGAATTCCAATGTGCTGAAAAAGGCAATATCAGTTTTCTAAACCCACTATAAAAAATGTTCATCAAATGTCCAACAAAACTGACCAAGTTTTATAAAAAAATAACTAGTTCTTTTATTTTTAGAAATTGTTATTATACACATATTAAATTCCATCAATGTCGTATTTTTAATGATAACAAGATTGGAAACATAAAAAAAACGCAAACTACAAGAAAGTCCACTTATTTGAGATGTAACTGAAAATGCAGGACAGTGAATTCTACCTCATATATACATATGCATTTAGCAAACAGTGTAGACATTGATAATGCCATGTGACGGCTGATTTTGTGTACACAATATTTCGCTAACAAATGATTAACTTGACTACACATAATATAAAGAAATGTAAAAAGATCGGACAGGGTAAGTAGCAGTCAAGGAGGACTGTCAACCACAAAACACAGGAACAAACACGCAAACAGACAAACAAGAAGGCAAAAGTAATAATAAATGCAAACGACATCACAAACACAAAATGAACCCTCGCTTACTTTCACAGCTCCACCAAATGTAGACGTGTCCGAGACTATAGACGCGCATGCAGTTGCTCCTACACCCATAGACGTAGCTGTGGTAGCGCCGACGTCTGTTAACACACCAGCGAATACAAATAATGAAGAGATGTGCACAAATGGAGCACACGATTATAGAGATTGCAGTATCAACCCACATCCAGATTTGGTTGGTGCGTGGTGTGTAGTGAATTACGAGGGGAATGCCTATCCAGGAATCATTAAGGTAGGTATCCGTTATTGTATGTCTTACATGTTGGTTTTATTTGATCTAGGTACTCCGGCTTCCTCTCACATGAAATGACCGCAATAACGTTACAATACGCGCCGACGGGGGTGATTTGAAACTTGCTTCTCGGTCGTTGTAAAAAAGTGTAAACATGAAAAATGTGTATGGAGCTCGTTAATAGATGGTTATTAAGAGAGATATTACTAAGATCACACATTATTTAAAACACATATATTTCAGGAACTGGATGACGAGTCTGCTGAAGTGAAGCACATGTCTCAAATAGGACGAAACTATGGGAAGCCATAACCGTCACAATGTGGATATTTACAAACCATTCAATGACAGGCCATTTAATTCAACATGAATGAGATATAGGGTCCTATAGATACCACAGCGTCCGAACGCAATGGCATCGTTGGTCCGCACTGTACTGCAAACAAGGACTTGATAATACAATAAAAGAGACAAAAAACAACAGAAAGGGTGTGAGGACAAGGTTACCGACTTCTCCCAAGATCGCCAAGTTGGCTAAAACTATGTCAAATTTATGGAAATTTGATCGTGCAAATATTCATACAATCTTTCCTATCAAACCTTGCATTCTCAGTACTTTTAGTACTTTGATATATCATATGGCCAGTAATTATGTAGGGGAAATAACCCTCCAAGTGATGTGGCAAATATCGCCGCCAGATGTCGCGCCGTTTCACTTTGCACGTAATGAAATCAGTTAATGTCGAACGGATTGCGTTTGTATTGCACCGACTAAATGTGTTTGCGTTAAACTGATTCATATTGCATCATGCTGATTTTCTTTGTTCTGTATCACTTCACATTTTTCGATGAATCGTTTAAGCTTTCATTCTACCGACTTGTATTTGATTGTATTGCATTAGTTTTTTTGTCAAATGGTTTGTCATTGCACTGAATGATTTCTATTTGCGTCGTATGGTTTGAAATTTTACACGGTATACTTCGAACCGTATCAATTCACTTTGAAACGAATGAACAAAGTTTACACGTCGCATCGAATTAATATGTACGTCATCAAAAGACTTCATGTTGAATTAAATGGCCTGTCATTGAATGGTTTGTTAATATCCACATTTTGACGGTTATGGCTTCCCATACGAAACAGATTATTTTGGCCTTTAGTACAGGATGTAATATGGTACAAGTGGAGTGATATAATCATGACAATACCGCAACCTCAAGCAGTTACCGCTAGACATGTACAGAGGTCGAGCCACAGATGTAGGAGTTAATCAGACAGAGACTTGATAATATATAATTGTAATTTGTGTTCATGGTAACTGTTGAAGTGAAGTGCATGTGTCAAATTGGACGAAACAGATTATTTTGGCCCTTAGTGCAGGATGTAATATGTGGTCATAGTAACTGTTGTTGTAGCTTTAAATATACGGTCAGTTATTCCAAGAATGAATCATTATTAGTTTATAAGTTTGTTACTTCGTTCATAATAGTTTTTCTTTTAAAGACAAAATGAACTTCTTTTGCAGACACGTAGTTGATCAGGTATGTAAAAGATAGATGGGGTTATTGTAACTGTTGTTTAAATTTGTAAATATGCGACCAGTTATTCCAGCTTTGATAATTACAAAGTAGTTAATAATTGCGTGTTTATTGTTCATAATACTTGCATTTTTATAATGCATTTTGCCATTTAAAAATAAAATGAACTGTTTGTAGCTGTAATATTTGTTTATTTCATTCTTGAAAAATACATTTGGTCTCAACCATCACATTAGCATCTTTACCATCACCATTTATTTGTCATTTTCTCCAGTAATAGCAAATAGATGATTATTTAGCAGTGTACACGTGAACATTAGACATATTGACGTGTATTAATAACAATTTTAATATTCAAAGCTTAGAATTGAATGTTCCCGGACAAATGATTAAGAGAAAAAAGTTTAAATCTTCAACCTTACATTTTCTAAATAACATTACAAAATAATTATATGCTTCAACTTAGATTCCCAATAATAAACTATGAAATTGAATTACAAGAAGTTAAGTTTCCTCATCCAACCATTAGATTCCGTTTCAAGAACAAAGAAATCGTGATTTTAGGCCCAGAAAAAGTTGTGACGTTAAAGACAAAATTGGATGGTCATTAAAGGTCAAGGCCATATCTGAAAGGTCAAGTACCTCATTGTGGATTCCTTGTGAAAAATGTTTTCATACCAACATTAAACTAGTAAAATATCAAAAGTTGTAAGCAATACTATTAGGTTCATTTTGGTTGTAAACTGTGCAACTTGAGTTTTTGCTTCGCAGATAATGGCCCATGTAAGTATGTGTGGTCTGGAAATTTTGCCATTCCCTGGCTTCACGTTAGTGCGTCTAACAGTTTGACTGTAAATCAAACAATAGATTAAGACATAAAAATTCAACTGTTAATTACAATATCATCCATGTTGGTACCAATGACATACATAGGTTAAGTCCCGAAGAAATTACTTTTTCCGTTTAAATACTTTTTCTTCTATACTTCCAAGACCAGAAGACTTTGATATAACAAATAGTAAGTAAGGCAGACAAATGTACATATGCAAACATTTTATAAATTTATGGGCTATTCGTTTTTGCATTCTTATCGATCCTTTGTTAACAAACAAGATGGTCGACACTTGTTTGCCTTCATAAATGGTGGTCTTCATTTAAATTTTGAAGGGTCTTACATGTTAGGATTTTTTTTCTAAAATCAGTTGTGTTTCTAGCTCTACTGGTTAAAGACCACATGAGCTTGTGGCTTGTTATTCCTTCGGTTATAGGATGACGTTTTACAACGGCGACGGCGACGTCGTATAGGGGACTATGGGCAAGGGGTAATATAGTGTATTATAGTTACAATACGTGCTAGAACGAAAGAAAGTCATTGGAACGGCCGTACCCGAAAACCTAGGTTGCCGAGGTTTCGAGCCTTAATTTCCATGTTTCAGTCGCACTTATTTTTTTTTCAGAGCGCTCCGCTCCGCGCCCTGCTTCATGGCTTATAGTAATACTAGGCATGACTGCGATGGGAGCGGTTGGAAAAAAGAAAATTTCCATTGGATTTATATAGTGTAAGATGAATTCAAGGGAAAAGTGCAAGTTTTGTGACAAATTAGTGTTAAAGTTAAAGTTGCACATATTCAATCATAATATTTTCCCGGACAAAGGACTAAAGCAAACAAGAATTGCGATTTTTTTCAAGGCGAAACGACCTCCATATCTTATTCGGGAAAGAAATGGCGGAGTTTCTGGACACATTTGTGGATTCGGATGATAGGCAAAGTAACAGTAATTGTGATGAAAGTGTGGTTTCAGGATTGATAAACGATGATCCACTCACTGATGATGACCTACCGCCGAACCCGTACATGGACCCCACCCCCAACCCCACCATCTGAAAAAATGGATCCAAAGAACCCACCTCCCCACCACCCCCATATGGAGCGAAAGAAACCCAAACAGGTCCAGCCCCCTCCACCATCATTCTGTGAAAAAAAGGACTCCCCCCCCCCCCCCCCCCCCTCCCCAAAAAAAAAGAACACAAAACCAAAAAGATCACCAAAGAAATATCACCTCGGAAAGAGACAGAAACAGAAGGTGTGTGTGATGCATACAACGTGACTTGTACACGTACTCGGAATTTACAAAAGGCATCTTAAGAAGGATCAAAATATCGGACAGGGAAAGCAGCATTCAAGGACGACAGTCAACCACAAAACACAAAAACAAACACGCAAACAGACAAACGAAGTGGCATTCGAAGATTGTAATGCCCCCAGAATAAGCCAGATGGACATAAACAGGAACCCAGACTGAAGGGACAAGAGCAAAGAACTTGTTTTTCTGTTTAAAACAAAAAAAACGTGTAAATATAAATATGTAAACTTGTTATATTCATCTGTTTGTAATGTTTTTAAGAAAAATGATCAAGGCCGGCCTTGCTGTGGTTGCATAAACAAGGCACAAGGAAATCTTCAAGAAGCGAGAGAAGGTGTTTTCAGTGACCAGGGGCTTTTGCAAAGAAGGCCGGACTTTAGCATTTTTTCTCAACGCAGAAGTTTGCGTTTTAAGAAGTTACATTTTATAGATTCCATTGCAGCACGCAATGAATTCGGCCTGGCTTACCACAGGCACAGTCATTTCGTGTTAAAAAGAAAAAAGAAAATGACTTTCGAATATTGTAAAAAGAAACTGTATAAAAAGTATCACATTACGTTTAAAGATGTGCAGAGAGTCAAGAATATAAGGTTATCTGTTAGATATGTAAAAAAAAGAGAGGACAAAACTGCACTTGTGGAAGGGTTTGACAGGCAACTGACGTCAACCAGATGGATGGGCTCATCAGTATGTTGATACTAAAAAATTGTCTGGGGAAGATTGGGGAGATTATATCCCTTCCACCATTGCAGCTTGTGATCGAAATATATTTGAAGGTGTAGTGGCGCAGGAAATCGCAGAGAAAGACAGATGTGAGGAGATGCAGAAAATGGAGAATGTAGTGTTAAGACCGTGGCAGGAAGAGTTGTTGCGAAAGATCAAACAGTTAGAGTTGAATACGAGAAAGTTTTTTTGTTTTTTTAAATTTCAATCACCAGATTAATGGGGATCCATTTATTCACCCCGTAATAGGTTTATGTGGGTCGGAGTGGACCATCCCTCAACAAACCTTATAATAGGGTAAGTGTGAGGTTTCGTGCACCCTAGAACCGGTTTAAACCCCCAGTGGCCTACTTTGCCACTGACCGTTCAAAGGCGGTAGCCCTATTGTCAACCCTTTTTGTGTTTGTGATGTCGTTGGCATTTATTATTGGTTTTGCCTTCTTGTTTGTCTTTTTGCGTGTTTGTTTCTGTGTTTTGTGGTTTACTGTCCTGCTTGAATGCTACTTTCCCTGTCCGATCTTTTTATATTTCTTTTAAAATCAGAATCAGGTAATTTGGTATTAGATATATGTAAATCTAATGCTGCCTTAGCAGCACTATCAGCTCTATCATTACCACGTATTCCTACATGGCTTGGAATGAATGAATGGTGTTTTACGGCACGTCGACACATAAATAGGTCATATTGTGCGCAAAAAATAATGAAAAATGAAGAAATGAAGTATTACTTAAAGATTAATGTAATTATATAAAGATAAAACTGTTAAAAAAATAAGGTATGATAAGGTGTAATATAACTATGTATGTAAATCAACGAATGCCCGTCAACGGGTATATAAACAAGTAAATATATATAAAAAAAACACAACACATTACAATGATTTATATAGTCTGATCTCTTTTAGGAAATCTAAAACAAGACTAAAATCTACAGTATCAAATAACTCTTTCATAGTATTAACATTGTAGTACTTTTTACGCAAAGGATCAAAGTCTACAAATTCCAATAATATGTGTTTGACCGTTAACGGTGCAAAGCAGGGTATACATTCTGGTAATTGCTCACCTTGTAATAAATATGAATGAGTATAACGTGTATGCCCTATCCTGCGCCGGGCTAGGACAACTTCCTCTCGACGAATGGGTCTATTAGAAGAACGCCATTCTCCGAGTAACGGTTTAATTAGATGGAGTTTATTGTTAACTGACAAATCCCAAGCGGTTTGCCAAGAGTTACGAATATATGTGTTAATACAACTTTTAAAATCAGTATAAGGTAATTTGGAAATCGCTAGAAAATAATAACATTATCAATTATAAGAGAATTGTACTTTTCTAAAAGTTGAAGCAGGAATGTTTTAAAGGATTAATATCCACAACTTCCAATTTTTTTTCTTCTAAAAAAACCAAACAAGAAGGTTGATTAGGAAAGACCAAGATATAAGCAAGGGTATGTTATTTCTGCTTAGTAAGGTAAGCTTTGCATGTTACAGAATAAAAACAAGTTTATTTGCTACAGTTTGATATTGGAAAAATCAACTAAATAAATTATCTCTGTAATCCAGTTTCGCAGATAGCAAGGTATTGACTCCACATGGTTTCAAACTTATTAAGTTTTAAGTTTTTATATGCGATTAGCGAGCGTGTAATGATGTTATAGACTTCAATGATCGAAATCAAGTTATTACAAGTAAACTTCTTCAGCAGGGTTTTTGTTATCACAAACTACGTAGATCTGTCTCTAAATTCTACCGCCGCAACGAGGGCCTGTTGGAAAAGTACAACACCAACCTTAAGACACTTCTGCGACTAGGCATATCACAACCCTCACTTTATGGAGATGTGGTCTATAAACTTCGAAAGTTAAAGGGGTCTGACGGGTTTCCTGACCGCTTTACAAATTTAATCAGGAAGTTCGTCAGAAAAGGATATAAGAAATATAAAAAAATCGGACAGGGAAAGTAGCATTCAAGGAGGACAGTAAACCACAAAACACAGAAATGAACACGCAAACAGACAAACAAGAAGGCAAAAGCAATAATGAATGCAAACGACATCACAAACACAAAAAGGGTTGACAATAGGGCTACCGCCTTGGAACGGTCAGTGGCAAAGTAACCCTTTGGTTTTACAGTGCACTGCATGTTTAGTGATTGACCCCTCTACAGTTAGTCATTACGCTTTACTTTTCACTTGTGCGATGACTGGACTACCTCTTGGGACTCTATGATTGTACCTACTGAATCCCCAACTAAGGGAGGTTTGTGCATGAGCTTTAGTCCCGGGGGTTTTCTGGTCGTACCCTAGATTGGTTTTCTCTTTAGCTGCAACTACTACGGTTGTTCAGTACGATTCTGGATACATCCTGAGATGTTTATTATTTTGCATGTGTTTCTTTAGTTAGTTTCTCAGGATGTGGACTTTATTTTTAGAGAATTCCTTTTGATGGGATGTAGTTTTGTTTACACTGTCTTGTCTATTTGGGCGCTGAAGACGGGATAATAGCGAGGATTGTGCGCATATAAAATCGATTCAAGCTAAGCAGTAGGCCTTATTGCCTACTGACCGTTCCAAGTCGGTAACCCTGTCTTCACCACCCTTTCTGTTGTTTTTTGTCTCTTTCATTGTATTTTCAAGTCCTTGTTTGCAG